>PVKB01001220.1:0-220252 GCA_004027205.1 Ctenodactylus gundi
TAAGAATCTAAACTGGTACAACCACTGTGCAAAGCCATATGGAGATTTCTCAAAAATATTGAAAATGGATATTCCATTGACCTACTGATATCTCTTCTGGGTTTCTTTCCAAAAGAGTTACATGTATACCCATGTTTATAGTAGCAGAGCTAGTAATAGCTAAATTGTGGAAGATGCCAAAATATTCACAAACAGAAGAATGGATAAAAAATATACTTTATGTATGTGCAATGGAGTACTACTCTGCCATAAAGATAGATTTGAGTCATTTTTAGGTAAATGGACGCAACCTGAAGCCAAAGTATTTAGTAAAGTAAGTCAAACTCAGAAGCTTAAACATCACATGGCTTTTCTAATGTGAGCAATTCATAGTATAAATAAAAAATAGTCAACTGGGTGGAATGTTGGGAGTCGAGTGGGAGGAGGGATGGGTGAAAGGGCAAAAAAGGAAAAGGGAAAAGAAATATGATGTGACATACATGTGTCACAAAGTTCTCAAGTTCAATGCAAATATGTGTATTGCATATGACTAAAAATGGGAGAAAATTCATAGAGGCAAAAAATTATGCCTCATTAAATTTGGAAAGGTTGGTTTTATGAGAAACTGTTACAGAGAATCAAAGGGTGAGGAACAGGCTGAGGGGAAATGTCCATAACAGACTTATCCATCCATCAAAGGACATTTTGAAGTCCTGTATCCTAAACAGAATGGTGATTACACAAACCTACAAAAGTGGTAAAACCCATAGACCAATAGAAAACAACAACAAAAGTAACTGTAAGTACCTGGTAATTTTAAAAGACCAGTAAGAAATAAAAGAGAGTAAAGTAAGTTTAAAGTTTTTATGTACTTTATATTCACTTACTGATAAAATACATAAAATCAAACAATATTGTTGACACTTTGGTAATGTCAGAGGTAAAGTTGCCTAGCGAAAATCTAGCCATTTTTTCATTTTCTTAAATCCCTTTGAGAGGAGTCTAATTTACCCTGTGAGTAGTAAGAGAAGAGAATCAGGCTAAAGGAAAAAAGCTAAGCTTAAGAACTCTGCCCTCTCAGAAAGCAAGAACCAAAAAACAGAGGTCTCATTAGCATCCCTGGAAATGAAATATTGAAGCAGCTAAATGTTACAAACATTTTCATTGACAATTTACAACAACTAAGCCAAACTTATTTGCACCTAATCCAATGAAACTGCCCTATCCGTTCACAGTGCAATTGCATTAATTAGAACTTGTCCCAGATAGTTTGTTGTCAGTATTAATGCTTCCACTAGTTTAACTTAAAGTTACTTTTCAGTTGACCTCTGTATTTTGGCTGTTGTTCTTTAACCTTGTATAAACCACTAAATATCACACTCATGTTTGTGTTTGTTCTGACTGCTGTGAGTGTTGTCTACATTCAAATATGTAGTATTATGGGAATCTGATTAACTCTTAAAAATGATTTGAAAACATTTCTTTCAAACTCTTGTCCCCAACCCAGAAATACAATTTGCTTCTTTATTACCATTAGATGCATAAGCAAATGAAATCTTCAGGTAATATGGGCTTTTTAACCGCATCAAATGTGGCAATTTGTTTTATGAAAGAAATAACATTCAAAAGTCTTTTATGAAGTGTAGGGCTAAATGGATGTGAAAAAAATTGAGCTAATGCAAACATATCTTTCAATTCAACATCCAAGTTCATCTGGTGGGGGCTAATTTATGAAAATATTTGTTGTGGATGTGGATATACCTTAAGACACATGCTCAGATTTGGCTAACCATTCTGGCTTCCAAGATTCCCAGAAGTCTTGCTGGCACCTGTCACTTAGAAGTTCACAGGGTAAGAATCAAAGCCCACAGCAGGTAGTCTGCCTACAAGATTCTGCATAGCAATCCACACAATTGCTCAACTGCAGCAAGACAAGGCCCATATCCCTGGGGGTGAGAGGCACCCAGGGCGGTCACTACCTACTTAATAATCTCATAGACAGAGTCATGGATACCACCCTAATGAGACACAATGTTCTGTAAGTCACTGTACCTAGGGAAGGAAACATTGTGGCCACACCATCCTGTCCTTACAGTGCAGTTAGATTTCCTCTCTGTGCTGGGCAAGTGACCCATCAGAGACCACGGTGGAAACGACATTGTTTAGTATGATGTTGTAATTATTGTACCATCTTCCTAAGATTATCAGGTGCTCCGAAGTAAAGAATTAACCAAAGCTCAACCTCTTCTAAAGGAATGGGAAAAGCTTGAACATTTTGCTGAAGAGTAAAGGAGTAAGAAGAGAAGCATCTTCACGTGGAGAGAGAGAGAGAGAGAGAGAGAGAGAGAGAGAGAGAGAGAGAGAGCAAGACTTGGATGTAGAACATTTAGAACATATGGGTATGCGCCCTGACCCTGCATCTCGACAGCTGCATAATGTTGGAAACACGATTTCATCTCTTTGTCTTCTCTATTCTCATCAGTGAAATTAGGACAAAACTTACTCTCAAGTGCACATTTATATATTCATTTAGTTACTTATGTATTGCAGTGCTGGAGGTCAAACTCGCAGCCCTGGTCGTATTCGACAACCATTCTACCACTGAGCTACAGATCCTGTCCTTTTGTGAAATTTTATTTTCATATATGGTCCATACTGCCCAGAACGGCCTTGAACTTGCAGTCCTCCTGCTTCAGCCTCCTGAATCTCTGTGATTATAGGCATGAGACACTGTGCCTCACTATAACATTTGAGAATCAAATATTAGTACAAATTTGGAGGAGAGGTGAGAACAAAAACATAGTAGTAAGAGATGAGCTCTAGCTGGCGAGTGAGTCAAAATTACTGTTATTAAATCTGTACTATGCCTTAAATCTGCGTATAAGAAGCAAAGCCTACAATGACCCACCGACATTAGCCGCTAGTTATTTTGTATTCCTTTTTCTTTAACTCATTCCTTCATTTGCATGCTCAGTTTTCAACTGGATTATATATTCTGGGAAACCAGGATCAAACTATCACTGTTTATATCACCCATGTCCTCAGCTAAATGTTCGATAAACTTCTGTTAATTTGGCAAAAAAAGAACCAATGGAAGACCAAGTAGGAATTTTTCTTTTCAGAAAAAGTTAACAATTTTTCAAAATATACCGTATACAGGATTACAATGCTACATTCATTCACTGAAACTCATTTAATACATTTTGACCATTATCAAGTAACAGCAATAAGGTGAGGTTCTGGAAATATAACTCTCAACAGACAAAGTCTCTACCCTCAGAGACAGCTTATATTCTAGATGAAAAAAGCTATAGAAAATAAATAAATGCTCCAAAGACAATATATTTTGTTAAATGTGCAACAAAAACAGAAGACTGAGAGAATATCTAGGTAAACACTTTTACATAAAGGTGGTCAGGGATGGCAACAATTAAACAGAATTTGATTAGTAATATCTACAGGCAAAGAATGAGGAAGAAAAAGAGGAGGTCAAGGCTTCAAATTATTTAAAAAATAGTATGTCTGAGGAATGATAGACCATATTTGGATGACTGTAGCTCTGATTATTAGCAAAAAAGGAAAGATGTGTAGCAGTTTACCTACATGGCAACATTATCTCAAAAAGACGTTCCAGAGTGTGGTTCAGGTTAATTAGAGTTGTTGTCATTCAGGTCCTAACATGGTCTCTATTTCAATCAACAAAGTTCAACACTGGTGTGGAATAGCATGCCAAAATACTAATGAGATGTCTACAGTAAACTCTGATAAAGGTCTACTGTCAGAAGCAAATCACACTGCTCGGGAAGAGCTGACAAGAACCCTTCGCCTTCAAGCAGACCTAGTAATTGGAACACATTAGGAGAAGTGTGCATGCCAAATTATACGAAGAACCACAAAGGTTCAAATTTCCACACCAGGGAGATTCAACATAATCCCAGTCCACCTGGCCCACGTGGTCTTCTCGTGTGCGAGATAAGTAATGACTGCCACTTGAGCAAAACATCTGTCAAACATAGATCTTTAGATCTTCTTTTTAACTCCTTCCTACGAAAGCATCAATATGGGCTATAAGACTGGAGCTACAGCAATTCTAAGAAAAAGGTAAGTACGTATTTGCCTAAAATAATTGTAGCGAATACAGCATTTTATTTAATTTCCAACCTCAAATTCGCCCCGGAAAGAGGCAGCTGGAGTGACTTCTACACCACATTCAGGTTGTAGTTCAATGTATCTTTCATAAGCGCTTGAAATTGGAGCACAATTTATTCTACTTCAAAAAAAAAAAGATTGTCCCAGTTCCTAAATAAAATGATTTATACGCAAGCTGTCATGTGTTGGGAAGGCTTTAGAAATGCATTTAACCATATTCTGAAACCTCAGGAGGCAAACAGGAGGAAAGTAGAGCAGCAGTGGGACAGAGGGCAGGGGTAAGAAAATGGAAGGGCGTAGGTGAAACGGAGACGTGGCCAGCACCGATGAGGGGGCTTTGTGGCGATTTCCTTTTTCCGATCCTTTTCTTGTCACACACTCAGTAGGCGTGATTATTTCTCCTTGCACCCAAGAGAGTTTAGTAAGTTAGGTGACCTCTTTACTCGAATATTTTCCTAAAGTTGTTCTTATGCTCTTTTATTTATATGTATTCAGCATTTCCTTTTGATTCTTGAAGGGTTTTATTTCATTTTTTAAAATAAAATTTCAGTGGATGTTATTCTCACAACCTTTATATAAGCTAAAATCCACTGGCAAACTTGGGTTGCTTGGTTTTTCATCCTTAAGGTTAAATCCTAAAAATAAAAGAACGATGGCTTCTGAGAAACATGATTTTAAAATCTGCCTTCTGATTCTGCCATAATATTGAGGAACAGTAATGCAAAAGCCTTATCTAAACTGGCATTCTCTTTAGGTTAACGAGATGTCAGTATTTAAAAGTGTAGTGTCAGGAGAAAATGCGCCTCTCTTCTCCATCCGACCCCCCATAATTGTCTGTGATCAGCTGGCAATCCTGATTAGAGCCCGTCATCTCCAGGCACGCGAGCCCCATCATTCTGTCTGAGTTCTATACGCTCTATGAGTTCTGAAGGATCTTTTCAAGGATGATGAAGGATGGACAATTTCTTAAAGTATATTTTGAATCTCATCCAACAGAGAAGACATAATAAATCTTCAAGCCATTTCTGACCATATGTCACAACTCTTGAAAGTAAATGAAGGCTTTCACAGCTTTAAGGGATTATTTAACTTTGACAGCTGTTGAGTTCTTATCCTGACTTTTCTTCCTTCTTTCTATGGTATTTGGAGGCGACGGCATGACTCGCAAGCTGGATAACGAGCGGGCTTCCTGATGTCTTTTGTAGCAGCCTATAGATTCCAGCTTACCTGCTGCAGTTTTAACTGACCGTAATACGTGAACCATCTGTGTGCCCAGCCCTCAGGAAGAGAAAAATGAGAGAAGAGTAGGAAAAGAAAGCATACTATAAGTCTATGACGGTCTCAGGGAAGAGAAAGCTGACTTGGACCACTCGGTTCGTAATAAAGATGTCAGTACTCCACCAATTGTGATTGACACAATCAATACTTCAGCTTCAGTGCCTTCAGATAGGAAATGTGTAACTTCAACCAACCAAAATGGTATCCCTTCCTTCCAGTGTTCAGTTTACCCTATATTGTTTTAAAAGACAACAATAGACTGAATCTATTAGGTGCCATAGCTATATATTGAAACAGCATGTAGAATCTTTGCAGCAACTTTCTATATTTTATATTAGCAGACGCAATGATGTTCCTGAAATTCACGGCATGTACCTCATGTCACTGGAATGTCAAGTCACACTCAGCTATTTACAATGACCAACACACACCAGAAAATTTTATATTGCCTCCAAAGTTATCTCTATTCTTAAATCCTATTTTTTTCCTCACATGTGATCGGTCTAGCTCTTCATAAAGTCTTCTTGTCTTCTCCTAAGGCTAGTTTAAACATCCCTACATCCATCTAACCAGTGTGCTTTCCCCTTTTCACTTCACTGGCCAATCATGCTGTTTCAGAGTTGACTGTGCACATAACTATGTTCCTGTGAAGAAGGAAGTCTCTGGATTATTCAAGTAGGTGTTCTGAGAACTGTGTGCACTTCAGTGAACCTCAGTAGTGCTAATCAGAATCCATAATGTAAACAATGATCAAGCATTTCATAATAAAGAACAACAGGAAACAAAAATAATCATATATTTCTTCAATTTAGTGATATCTGACATGAAATATGGGTATCAACTGCAAAAATAGTGAAAAGGGGATTTCGGTTAAAAAAGGATAAAATGAATCATCTTTAAGCTTCTTTGTAGCTATAAGATTCTTAATTCTATAATTTAGCAATACACTATTAAAATAAAACAGAAATATAAAGACTCTGCTTGGAAACCGTCTTGCATTCTTGTATAACTGAATTTTCTATCAAACTAGAAGCAAAACAAATCAATAGCAGGTTTGTGGAAAGTTAAAAATAGAAAAATTTAGACTTTTTCTAGTTTTTAGAATTCTAAATTTGAGTCTCCAGCTTGGCTATAAAGAAATTATCTAGAGAAATTCGAAAAGTTTTCTCTCTTCTCATTGCTGCCTGACGATTCTAATCGGTACAGCAAGAACCGGGGTCTAGAAACCTGAATATCTTCATAGGTGATTTATTTGGAAAATGCTGTGCTGACTGCATTCATATCTCACTTGCTTTCAGAGACAGGATCAACACTTAATGCCTGCCATTTATTTTACAATGAACCATATGACAAATAAAAGTACAAGATTATACATTTTTGAAAGAGAAGAAACTCAAGTGCATGACAAACACAACATCAATTAAAGATGTGTGAATTTTTTTCCTGCATGATTCATGCAACAAATATTTACTAAATCTCTGGTTCTTATTGGTATTAGACTGAGTTTTAGAGATATTGGGGAATAAAGTGCTAAATATCCAATGAAGACATTTTATTAAATCCATTTCCAATGATAAATCATGTTCAAAATATAGTATCAGAATGAATAGTTATAGAACCAGTATATAATATATATAATACATATATAAATACACACGTCTGTATTACCCAAAACTCTGTCTATAAGGAGTAACACTGTTCATAAACTCTACAAAAATAAAACATATCAGAAAAAGGGGCATATATTAAGTCAAGTAGTTTCTCAAATCTATATAAAATTACCGTTAACTTTGTTTCAAAAAAATGTGTTTTACTCATAAACTTCCACAGGAGTTCTGACATTATCATTTTCCTTTTTAGGGAATTACCGAATTGTTCGTTATATTTTCCAAGCACTGCAGAATCTTGGTCATTGTAAACAAATAATAATCTGAGAATCTCTGTATGTAAGTTCTACTGTGTGGCATTTCATCATGAAATTCAATATACTTCAATAAATGTTAATGCTTGTGAAATTTTCTTCTTTTATATACATCAACTAGAAATCATATGAATATAAGCCTGTAACTGAACACATTGTGGCTAAAGACTATTTTCAAAACTGTCAAATTTAAAAAAAAAAAAACCTGATAGCCCTGTCAATTGTTTCCCAAGGATGAAGAACCAGTAGTAATTAAAGACCGTTTCTCCAGTCAAAAAACACAGACACAGACACAGAGTGTGACATCAGCTTGGCTGCCACCGCCACTCAAGGTCAGGAAATCCATCACAATGACAAGAGTTCATAACTAGAAGTGGGGCAGGGTGACCTTAATGAGCAAGCAGCAAAGGCAGCATTTTATAGAGAAGCCAGCTAGATGTGGCACTGTAGGAAAATGGCCACGAGACATGCTCGGAATGCATCTCAGTCCCCTCTTGGAGACAGACCACCACAAAGCTGACAACAAGACACACACACACCTGGAACCCACAGAACAATCATCCCCGTGGAGGACGTCCAGACGTATGAACAAATGTCATTGACTTTGAAGACTCGGTGTGTTTCACTTCCCACGCTCTCCACCATTTAAACCTCAGTTTAGATCCCACAGGGCACAAACTGCAGGGGATGCCAATTACTAGGGACACGATGTGATGACATCCTGTTACACTGTGATGTTTAATAGCACTAATTCAGAAGTTACAAAGACTAAGCCTTACCTGTGTGAGAATATCTTAAGGAAACAGCTAACAAGTGACTTCTAAAAGAAAAACTGGACGCTGACATACACAGTGTGCACAAAACCCACAGCGTCGTATTTCTTTGTCACAAGTTTAGACACACTGATAGTTACAGTTTAGGAAGTCCCAAAACCATGAGTTTCCTTAAACTTATATATAGAAAAGAAAGAAAAGAAAGAAAGAGAAAACAAAAAGAATCATTCATGGAGCTTTGCTGGTCGAACTTCTTCAACAGTTTTGGTTTACAGTCAGCTATTTCATTTTGGATGGTCAATGAATCTTTAAGAATTTCTACTAATTTTTACTGTTAGAGAAAAAAAGAGGTCCCAACAATGTTTTTGCTTTCTATTGGTAAATGCCAAATAATAACAAGCTGTTTCTTTCCAAAGATTACTTTAATCAAAGCATTCCTTTATATATATATAAAGTTCTCAGTTAAAAAATTAACTTTAATAAAACTTAAAGCTAAAACAGTCTAGAAAGAAATCATTTTACTTAGTGGTGTCTGCCCAAGTTCATTTATCCCAAATCCCTTTACAAATATAGTGAGACAAGCTTAAAATCATGGGCCCTTTAGAATAAAAATTAATATATATATATATATATATATGACAAAAAGGCATATATTTTTAACATAAACTGTATTGTTTTTACAAAATGAGATAAATGAATATAATTTCATAATAAATATCTGCTGTCATGAGAGACCTCAGGAGAAATACACATACTGAAGAATCTAAGCAAGAAAAATAGGCTGTTTTGAAAATATTATAGATGTTTACCTCGCAAGCTTGTAACAGACCTTAACAGTGACACATGTTTATCCCCAATTTCCTCCTTTCTTGCATTATGTTATTATTTAAAACACAACACTTATTCTATTTGTTTGCTCAATACATTATTTCCTTTGTTACCAGACAAGTGTTCTCAGCATTGGAGCTGTCCGTGAAAAGACTGAGATATATTTCTGAGTTCATTAACTTACACTTGAGGGGGGAGGGGAAAGAAAAACCGGCAATCAGAGGCTGAGAATGTAAGGAACAAGCTAACAGATACCAAGTCTGCACATGGTCCGTGCTGTGGGAAGAAAAATGGGATGATATTTTGGAGAATAAGTGGAAGATGCTTTGGGATGGGATCAGCTAAACAAAACATTTATTTTGGAATTCCTTCAGCCAGGAATTGGGAGAGAATGTATCTGCATCGCCTTGAGCAGCTCCTGTCATCCCAGTCCTGTTGGGCTATCAATGAGACCTTCCCACTTAAAAAAAAAATTAGGTCAGAGAGAGCCCCATGCATCCATTTTTCCAACCTTGGGCTATGTTGAACTGTGCAGGTGCACTGTGATAATCTGTGGCATAAATAACACTTGAATGTAAACTACAGTACCTGTTACTAATTCGGATGGACCTTTCATTGTAGAAATGGATCCTTCTTGGGGAAGGGAGCAGCAGAAAGCAAGGGCTAACAAGTGGCTCAACATCTCAGGTCTTATGGAAACAACCTGATTTCATCAGACAGCTACAAATCTGTTGAAGACCTCACTAGAGACGCCCAGAGTTTATTAAATTGTTCTAAGGACAAAGATATGTGGGGCAAAGCTATACTCCTTCAATATTTCTGTTTCTCCTCTTACTTGCCACAAAGGAGGGATTTCTCTACCTCTTTGATTTTAGGAGAGGAAAGTAATTTACCACGGTCAATAAAATTTGAGTAGAAGACATGGGTCATTTCCCGGAAGAAAACTTTTTTTCTGCTTTTGTACTAGTTAGGGGAAAATCTACCTTGCGTTAGAGATAACGGGACCATATGCTGCCTGGTGGCTCAACGTTGAGCAAAGACACACGCACGATGTTGGGAGATATTCCAGAACCTTAGTAGAACTTAAGAAAGAAGCAATTTTAAATAATTTGGAATTTAGAGTTATTGTTTTTGTCACAAAATAATGTATACTACTGTTATGGGTGGAGCAATGACTTTTACTAAAAGTCATATTTTGAAATTATAATTCAAATTATTTCAGAATATGAATGTATTTGCATCTGGATCTTTCTAGATGAATTAGTCAACATGAGTCAATACTGGAATAAGGAAGGCACTTACCCCAATATGCCAAATGTCCTTAGGGAAGAGTGGGGCATGGACCAGGGGAGAATGCCATCTGAAGACGAAAGCAGAGGTCGGGGCTTGTGGTAGAATCCAAGGAATACCAAGATTGGCCAGCAAAGCTCCAAAAGCTAATAGAATGTTCTGGAACAGACTTGTACTCATAGCCCTCAGAAGGAACCAACCTTGCGGACAACATGATCCTGGATGGATACTGAGGTTCCAAAACACCAAGACAATGAATTTCCACTAAATCGCTCTAGATGGTGTTTCATTTTCATATTATTTTAAATACAACACTTACTACAGTTGTCCATTTGATACATTACATCAGCCTTAGTAGTGGCGTATAGCATATTTTTTCAAAGTAAAGGTAATACACACAAGGTTAAGAAAGGTTGGCACAATTCTTACTATTATTAACTAATATTGCAAGGAGATACAATTTACTTAGTAGCTAGCAGTTGTAATAATCTCAATTTTAAAATGACATTAAAATTTAAACATACAATTACCATTTGAATTTCATTCTCAAAAACTAGTGATCTTTTTTGAATTTTATAACTAAATATTCTTCCATTCACATGTAAAGTGCCCAAAACATAAAGTTTATTCAATTTTTTGGGAAGCCATTTCTATATTTATGTGATCCTGTTCTGTTGTCCCTTAATTATGAATGCTGAAGCTCTTAGTCAGAAGACCTGATATGTTTGCTATGAATGATTAAAGGTTCATAAAGTTTTTACAGCACATTAATCTCCAGGTGTAGAGAAAGTCAAGATACTTGTTAAAATTCTCTAGCGCTTGCCCAAGGTTGCCTCAGGAAACACGGTAAACAGCTACAGTGCTGGCTCCCCGTGGCAGCCCCTGACCACATCAGCTTCCGAGAAATTCTGTCTAGAATGAATGGTGTTCTACTTTCAGTTAGTTGGCCCAGTTAATGGAAGGAAGATTCCTTTATAAGCCTCTTTCTTTCTGAAGTGAAGTACTCTATGAACAAGAAGTTCATGACGCAGAATTTAGAAATGCGAGAGATGCTTGATATTCGAGAGGGCCGTTTCCTATTTCCCCACAGGGATTACCTGGTCTCCTAGGGGAAGAACCTGCACACCAAGACAGCATGTGTGGACAAGACACACAATAAAATGTGTCTGTTTGGCCGTTGGCTGGGTCCTTTCCTGAGTCTCACTTTACCCAACTCAGTGGTACTGATAATGTTTTTCTCTTAGAAACCCCACACCCAATGTTCTAAAGATAAATTACAATGTTTCCTTTGCTATCTTTCTGTTTCTGTCGTGGGAGTCTTTCCTAGCTCTTTACCTCTGACTCTACTTTCTCTAAAACTTATTCTTCACCTCGAAGTATAGATAAGTTGATTAAAAAATTGGGAAACACAGGCAAATCACAACTTTAAACCTAAATGTACCTGATGTACACACATTCAGCTACATATTTTTTTAACTGATCATCTACAACTACTTCTTTAATGTCATTTGAGAATAACCCACACTTTCCAAAAAGTCTGGCTATGAGCTTTATGCATTTTAACTAATACACACACACACACACACACACACACACACACACAAACATACACATACAAACATACACACACATACACACACACAAACATACACATACAAACATACACACACACAGAGTATAGGACACTGTAGGTGCTCCTTGAAGTCTTCTGCCTGGAACACATCACTCAATATTTTAACTTCAACATACGCAAATCCAGTACAAAGTAATGTTGGTAATGAAAAGTAGTGGCCAAAGATGGGATTATTTGGTAAAATCGGGAGACGAAGAGCTATTTTTTAGAATTGTGGAATTTATTAAAGTATCCGATCGCTCTCCATCAACATTAGCCTCCAATAATAATTAAGCAATCAATATTGGAAACCAAATAGCGTTGAGAAAACTGTCTTCCATGGTTGTTCTGGATATCATACCCTGGACTCTGAATGTATTCAGCCCATGCAAATGTAGGTCAACCATTTAGGATTCGAAGTAGCCACTGAACAGAAGGAGGAGGTATGAAACGATCTTATAAAACTAAGTGTCATATAGAAAGATACCGGAGCTGTAAAGGAGTTGTCATATTTCAGGGACTGAGAAGATGAACTAGTGGCACAGGCAACTAGGGGATTAAAGTTGCGAAAATATTGCTCATTGATAGCAGGCATTCTCAAGGTCAATTTTAACTCATGTTCCTTCTGAAAGCACATAAAGACACCTTAATCATCCCAATGTGATTCATATCTCAATAGAAATAAAGTAACGAGAACCAAAGCAGTAAGATTCAGAGCTGCTACATTTGTGTGTGTACATGTGTGTGTGGGTGGGGGTGGGGGGTACTAGAGATTGAACCCAGGGCTTTCACACTGAGCTACACTCCCAATCCTATTTTATTTTTGATTATGAGACAGTCTCACTAAATGGCCAAACTGCCCAAATTGGATTCTCAAACTTGTAATCCTTCTGCCTCAGCTTCCCACAGTGTTGGGATTCTCAGACTACGTCACTCAGACCTGGGTAGTGCTACTGCATTTGATGGTCACTCATGAAAACGACCTTCCAACTGAAGACTTACTATTTCAAAGACTCAGCAGTCATAGATACCTTAGAAACTTTAGAACTATGTCGCTTATGTAAATATGATAATAAAGACTCTTATCAAAGACCTGAAATAAAATATACCATGTGTTTAAGCAGAAGTCAGTTGACTCAACGGCCTGCAAGTCAATGACATTACTTACTGGATCAAGCACTGTTAATTGACTAAGGAAACATATTGAGAAGGAATCAATCTCTGATAAGCTTCCTAATAGCCGGTATCCCCAGGCAAAAGGGATAAGCATGCATACTAGGGCAGTGTTTGCATGCAGGAGAAAAACTGCCTCACAGTATCAAGTGTTTCTTATCATCCTGCCAATGGTATGTGATGCTACTTGAAAAATAGTTATTACTATGGTTGGTTGGCTAAAGATATTTTTATCCTAAAAGCAAATAGGGTGAAGCATGATTGCAAACCAATTTTAGCTATAACAGTTACTAGGTAGCACACAGCATCGCCTTACTACCTAGTGCATTCTAATAAAGTTCACGGTAACATGAAACACCATGGTATTGCTAACGATACTGAACTTGAAGCTGCCCAGACAAAGCTCTTGCCACTCTTTTTTTCTTAATGTTACTGTAAGGAAAAACCTAGCTAAGACATCATCTCTAGTTTTTCTTCCACCTGGATTGATGATATCTTCTCTGAAATACACTTTCATGTTGCCTTGCTACCATAAATATTATTAAAAAGTCCATACTAATTAAATGCATTAATAAGTCTTACATTGGAGCATCTGGTGGCTGGCACAGCTCATAAATCTGAAAAGGCAGCCAAAAGTATATGATCTTTCAAGTAGAATGTTAATGCATTTTTATAGGAAATGTCTGTTTTAAGTAAAAGAAATTAAGATCACCAAATTAGACAATGAAATAATATTTGAACACGGGTTGGTGAACATTGTTATGAAGGGTTACACAGTATAAATTCTAGTTTTGTGGGGTCACGTGTATTTTTTTGTGACTAATCAACTCTGCCCTTGTAATACAAATGCAGCCAGATGTAAGCACAAATGAACAGGCACAGACACATTCTAAGACTGAATTTTTAAATCTACAAAAAAGTGAAAGTTAATAATATGTAACTCTCAATTGTCAAGACATGTTCTTCTATATATATATCTTTTTTTTTTTACCTAATCATCTAAAATGGAGAAAGTGTTCTTAACTTGGAGGCTATGCAACACCAGGCGTTTGCCAACCTTTCATGTAACATATTGCTACCTAATGAACATGGAAAATACCTACATGACATACAATATATAAAGCTGAAGTTTTCTTAGCATGAAATACTTGAAATGTATTTTGTTGAGGCAGGGTCTCGCTATACATCCCAAGCTGGTCCTGAAGTCACTACGGAGCCCAGGGTGGCTGTGGACTCACAGCAATTCTGTCTCAGCCTCCCGAGTGCTGGGATTACAAGTGTGCACCACCACACCCAGTTTAGGTGGTGGTGGGAGATCACACTCGGCATTGTGTGCTTGCTAGGCAAGTGCTTTAACTGCTGGGCCATTCTTCCAGCCCCTTGAAATTTATTTTTAACTTTGAAATAATTGAAGATCCAGCATTCATACTAAATAAATGTGCTGTTTGGTGAGTAGTGTAAAATACTGGAGAAAATAAATTCATTTCTTTCTTCTACTAACCTCGTTCTTCTCACATACGCTGTCTCCTAGGTGGCTGCTTCACCATCTAGTCCTCCAGCCAGACATTGTCTTTGATTCCCTTCACTCTCTTAAACCTCATATCTAACAAATCACTCGCTCCTGCCAGTCCTTCCTCTTAAATCACATAAATTTCTGTCTATAATGCCTTACATTGATCTAGGCCACTGTCACTTCAAGCTGAGACTGTTTTAACAGCCTTTTCATCAGCCTAGATGCCTTCTGCTTACTTGACTCCCATTCTTCAATTCAGTGAAGTTTTATTTTTAATTTTCTATCACAAATTTGATAACCATAACCCTGTCACAGATTGCCAATGATTTCATACTGATAAAATACAAGCTTTTATCATGCCTTGCCAGGTCCATCATAAATAAACATTTTCTTAAACAACCATCTGCACCTTGGAGCTATATTTAATGAAGGTGAGACACTAAAAAAATGGAAAATGTTGGAGCTTCCAGCAACTTCTTTTCCTTCCACAGAGGTATGCAATCCCCAGGGGGATTGAAGAAATTGAAAGAGTTATCATTTCTCTTCTAGGTACAGAACATCAGAAGAAGCACTTTTTACTAAACCCTACTGCCACAAGGAAAAGAGTGAAATTCTGTGGGAGTAGAAGTTTCTAGAAACACAAATTCCTTCAGTGAGTTTCAAAGCTCCCACTCGCTGAAGGACACCAACATTCCTTATTTTTGATGAGCATTTACGTCCCAATTCCAGATTAACATAAAGGGCCTACTATGCAAATGTTATGCTGGAGAAGCTACTAATGGGAAGAGAGAGAAAACAACAACAACAACAAAAAAAAAAACAGTGATAGAAAAAATAAACAACGGAAACCGCAGAACTGTGACCAAAAGTGGAACATGACTAGACAAAGCCCTGCAATAGCAGCAAGAACAAGGATATTCCTTTTAGCCAGTGACAGACTCCATTTACTCTGAACTTTAATTTTTAATTGTCTTCTGTGTTATAAAGGGGTGTTGATGTCAGTCTACAAAGGGACACGAAGTGAAATCTCTAACTCAGTCAACCACCAACAGTCATGCACCACCTGTAGCCTGCCATTTTGTTGGTCTTTGATATTTTTAAGGTTATAATGAAAAAATGTAACAATAAATTTATGTTGTCACTTTATGTTTCTAGTACTCTGAAAGAAGAAATATACTCTGGAGCGTTTTAAGAGATCTCCTCTTGGAATCTCATATGACACATTTGATACTAGAAAAACATAAGGGCACTGAAAAACTGTTTCACATATGATAAAACATTTCCACTTAAGAGATAGAAGACAGAACAAAATCAAGCTATACTACAAGTTTCCAGATGGTATTAAACAAGTTGAATATTCCTCATCTGAAACAACTGAGACTGAATGTGTTTCAGATTTCAGATTTTTTAAGTATTTAGACTCTTGTCACATATGTTATAATACATCTTAGAAATGAAATCTGGTTCTAAGCACAAAATATATTTGTATTTGATACACCCCTTGTAGACACAGTGTGAAGATAATTCTAAAAGGTACTTTTAGTAACTTTGGGGACGCAACAAAGTTTGTGTACAATGAACTACGTTTTGACTTTGACCCAAGCATGAGAGGAGGCATGCACTTTTCCATTTTTGGTATTACATAGAGGCACTCAAAGGCTTCCGGCGCTGCTACGTTTTGCATTTTACAGTTTTGGGTTCGAGGTGTTCACTCTGCAACAATCAGATTACCTGAAGGTAGATATTGGGGGAGATAAGTATCCAATTTAGAATCTTCAATATCCTTTGACTATTGTGACTTTCGTATAGAAAGGTATGTCATCTTCTAGGACAGTACTTTGACTTCTTTGATGTACTTTGAACTTTCACAAGAAACTCAAACTCTGAGAGGTTATCAATATATTTTTAATTAAGTCATCCAATTCCACTCTATCAAAGTTGATTAAAAGTAAGAGACATACAGAAAGACACACAGGAAAGAAGTGTGGAAAACAGTCATTGTGGTCTCAGCTTTATGTAGACATTCTTGTAGCAGATTTAAAAATAAATTCTCTATGTCCATTTGATTAAAAAACAGACAGATATTCTTTTTGAACAGATGTATAGAAATGCCTGATTGGGTATATTTTTGGATTAGTTCATTAATATGAAGGCTAATGAACTAACTCGGTTCAAAGCTTTGAACTTTACGTATTTGCATAATTGCCAGCTTAATTATTTATTTGTAATACATTAACTACATTATACATTTGCTAAGGTAGCCAATATATATCTTCTAATATTTCCAAGTCTATTTAACTATTGCTAATACAATAATTTTCAAAAAAAATTATAAGTAAAAATCTGATGCTATTATTTCAATTTCAATTTCTGTTATATTTAGAAGGTTGACAGTATTAGAGAAATGGAAAAATATAGCATGAAAAGGTCCATGCTAGTGAAGATTTCTATGCTTGTTTTTCTCTTTTTTGTAACCAAATTATGTTTGGGATATAATAAATTTAGTATTATACTTATGGAGCATTTACCCAAGTGTAGGTAGTTTTATTTTCTATAATAGGAGGTTATGGGTAAAAAAAAAAAACATCTTCAGGTATCTAATGCTGTCACATTCATGACTCTCTGGTATCACATCTGTGTGCTTTGCATGTTAAATCAAATTGTAGTTTCAAGTAAAATAATGTCATTCCTGGTGTTTTGAAAAGGAGCTATAGCTCGGCATCAGCATTCAAGATTCTTCAGCGTCTCAACCCCACAGGAATAGAGGACCCACTCTTCACTATCCCTTCACATTGTGCCACATGTACACACCACCCCGACAAGATGCACACTGAATGCATGTACCTGAACTCTGTATAAATGGCTTACCCTTAAATATGTATTCAGTTCTTAAGTCTTCCTACTATGAGATTCCTTAGCACATATTGCACAATTGCATTCTCGACCAAAATTGTGTTACTGTGGTCATCCTCTGTCACAGTAGGAAGCAAGATTTTGGAGGTCAGAAGACTCTTACTGTTATGGTTTGGAACTGTGATGAGGCCAAAAGCCCAGTGTTTGGAAGCGGGGTTGACCACTGGGGTTAATCCATTATTTCCTGTGCTGTAAGAGGTGAGGTCTGGTTGGAAAGAGTAGATTACTAGGTTGAATCAGAGCAGGCTAGTCACCGGGACATGGTCTGGAAGTCCACATGCTAGCTCCGCCCTTCCTTGCTCTCTCAGCTTCCTGTCCTGCCATTCTGTGAACAGATTCTCCCCAGCGAGGCCCTTGCCATGTGCTTCTACCAGTGCTTACTGCTTATAAATGCACTGAGATCTTCTAAAACTGAAAAATTTCTCCCTTGAGTTATGGATGTGTGGTACTGCGTCTCAACAGTGAATCAGTAATCAAGACAGTCTCATGGCTGTGAATGTTTTCAGGACACAGTAGCAAATGAAAGAACTCCATAAATACGTACAGAATTAAAGTGTAGATGCAAAATGCTGAGTTATAGAACCTCTTTATATTTTATGAATCTAATGTTTAACCTAAATATAAACCTAATGTTTTAATTCCTCTCTAATTGTAACCAGCATTTGAATCCTAATTGTTGTTAGAAATGGTATTTTACCATCCTTTTAAAAAAGTTAGATGTATCAGTTGTGTTTTTAGTCATCTAGTGTTGGGATAATGTGGTCTGAGAGAGTGTTACATTACCCAAGAAAATGCCTGATGTATTGTCCATGTAGTTATAAATACACTCCCAAGCCCTGTTTTTCACTTTTAGCGCTGACAATTGATGTGCAGATGATTTTGATGTCTTACTTACAATAGTGTGTCTTCCCCCATATGTATTCCAGAGTGCTCTGCCTTTCAAGTCATTTTCCATGATTGTTCGGATTTAAGACCTCCGTTCTATTTTTGATATGTAATTGACATAGTCAGCTGCTGGCTTCTATGTTATATTCAAGGAAATCTATCTCTTCTACTGGTCTTGATCATAGGGAATTACTTAAGCAAAATCTATGTACCTCACAGCAGAATGTGTGCACTAGGGAACTCTGGGAGTTTGATCAGTCTAGCTAGAAGGTGGATTTATTTATATGGGCAGTTGCAAATACATTGGGAATCTTAAGGACTGATATATCCAGACCCTGGAAAAATAATTTCTCTCTCTCCTTCTCACCATCTTTTTACAGATAGAGCCTGTGATGTCTGAAATTCAAAAGAATTTCTCGTGCCTTGTTTTTATTGTACCTGTTTTGCCTCTACATTTTTACTTCTTTGTGACTGTGCTGAGTCCTATCTCCACTCGTGACTGGGCTTGCAAGGCTAGGGAATTAAAAGAACTACCATGGACTGAGGAACTGATTTTATTGACAACCTTACGTTATCTGAAGCTTTGTCTCAGATGCCTCCAGGGAAATGTTTCCTTTTTGTTACTGATGAATTTCTGGTGAAATTTCTCAGTTATTTGGGGCAACAGTAATAATTGCCATTCTGGTGTGTGACACACCAAGGCTGTGAAAATTATAAAACGGAGCACACAAAATAAGACCAACTAAATACAAATATCTTTAATGAAAATACTGAAGTAATCACAGAGCAACATTTAAAAAGAAACTAGCCAATATTCTACCTATGAAAAATTTTACCTTATGTGTCCTACTGGGTTACAATTTAAAAAAAAATTCAGTAAATCCCTAGAGGAAACATGGATTTTGACCATTGAGTTTATCAACAAATTATGGTTTAGATCTAGAGTGTCTCCCAAAAGCCTCATGTATTTGGAAATAGTGGGATATCTATGGAACCTCGTACTGTTGGGAAGTAAGGCTTGCCTGGATGATTGGGGCTTGATCTGGAGGGGTTTGTGTCATTTTGTTTAGACTCTGGGCATCTAGGACAGAGCTTTCAAGTTGGTGTTATTGACTTGTGGGTCAGCAAGTTAGAGAGGACACATACTGTGGGTGTGGTTGGCCTAGCCGGCAACTTGAACTAAGTAGAGGAAAGAAGATGACTAAGTCTTCAGACTTAGTCTCCAGACATTGACTTGATCCTCACTTACTTTATTTTCTATCTTCCACACCATGAAGAGATTCTCTCTGACTAGACCTCCACCATGTACTTCACCATTGCCAACCACCTGTGACCGGACTATGGGAGACCTTCTGAAACTGTGAGCTAAAACACACCTTTCCTCCCTTAATTTGTGGCTATCAGATATTTCTATCAGAACCACAAAAAAATTAACTAAGACATTGTATTTCTCAAAACTTCAAATTACATATTATTAGGCCAAACACACACACACACACACACACACACACACACACACACACACACACACACAGAGATTATGTACCAAAATTTTCACTCCAAGAACAGACTAAATATTAAGAGGACCAAGTGAAACGAAGAATCACATGAGGATAATCCATTCTTGCTATTTTTTAAGTTCTTATTCTCTCTGAAAGATTTTCTCACACATCAAAATCTAAATAGCATGGTCTATTCCTTACAAACTCTTTCTCTTGTATAAGGGCAATGCTTTATTTTTTTCAATTACACAGCGATTGCCATTCAAGGTGCTCTACCAAACAATGCCATGTATTTGGAATATCTGAGTTTGCACAAGATGACATTGTTCTGGGAAAACTATGAGAGTGTAGGCAAATTGCCAAACTAGAAAGTGTGTTAGACTGAAATGTGGTAGAAACGTCAGACCATTTGCCTTTTTTCTTTGGATTTGTCCTGTACCTTCAATTCTTGAGGGCCAGGCTCATGAGTACAGGAAAAGCCAGCAGTGATAGGACACATTGCTACAAATTTGAGATCTACAGCAGCTCCTGGATGCCCAGAAGCAATACCACAGCATATAGAGAAGGAATATGACGGCGACTCCGTTTACTTACTGATTTCTCAGTCAGAGAAACAGAGGCGTAGTAACTAGGCCAGAGTCACACAGCCAAAGCATGGTTTGCCTTCCTACGTCTGTACAAGGTGTTGCCTCATGGTGTCACCGACTCCTTCTCTCTGGGTGGTACATTTCTTGTGCGCTTGCCTTCGGGTGAGCATTAACTCAGACGCTCCTTGGTACAGTTTCAGGTCTCCTGCCTGGCACATACCAATACGATATGAGGCAGAGACTGTGTAGTGTAGAGTTTCTTACTGTTTCTGGAAAACTCACCATAGCTCAGCAGCTCCTAGGAAATCTCTCTTGTCCCTGTTTCTCTGACTCTGTGTGCTTTTGGGGTCCCTTATTTAAAGTTAATATCTCCATTTTTTATATTTTACTCAAAGATAAATAAAATTTTCTGCTATTTGTTACTGAAGTTTTATATACTCAAACATGTTGAAGACTTTTATAGCATCTCTGAGCAGCTGAGAGAAGTCAGGCAAACTGCCCTAGAAGTCAGATGAACTATTCAACCTTCGCAACCAGCTTTGTGTAACTCGGAAGGCTGTGATCTTTCCCTCCACCTGGGTTCTCACCTATACGCAAGCAATCTCGGCTGTTTTATCTGATCCACAAAAACTGATCTGACTCGTGAGGTCTGCAGTAGCAAAGACACACTGACTAAAAGCCTCCCCATAGTCTTGCTCCGTGCCCTCTCGGGATCCCAGTAGGCATAACTGCTCCCACTTTTTCCCATGAATTTCATTCCACCTGACTTCATGAGCTGAGAAATATCAGCACTGTCAATTTTTTTTATGACCCAAAAAGTTTCAAATGTGTTGTTCACGACCTAACAACTACCTGCACTCTCATGCCATACTGACTCAGATGGATTTATTCCAATATAGAAATATGTTCCATGGCTCTCAATGTAGCAGGTTTTTTTTTTATAAAAGCAGATAAGCATAGTCCTATTGTAACTGAAAAAAATAATAATTTAAAAATGTTATTTCTGAGTTTGGAGGGATTTACATTTTTTTCCTCACCACAATCTCTGCCTTTGCTGTCCGTAATCTCACAGTTTCTGTGTATTATACATCACTTTCCTTAGGTTGTAGATGGGTAAGAAGAAACTTGAAGAGGAGAATAATGGAGAAAAATATCTTTAATTTTCTACGTCATTTTTGTCTTTTCAAAACATACGTAAACTATGCTGTGCTTTTATTTACCCTTCGTTCCTGCTAGGTAGTAAATTAGTAATTCTTTCAGCAAGGGAGCTATTTGGGCATTTGTGCTGGCATCAGAGTTTAGACCATGCGTTCACAGGGCTCTGCTCCCGAGAAGCTCGTGCCACAATGCTGCAGAAGCGCGGCACCTTGGAGGATGTTTTGCTCTCATACAAATTACAGACAGGCGCCCGACTCTGCATCATCCATTCACACGTCTGCCGTTCCTGCCTCTATTCACCGCCAGCTCCATGGTGCAGCTCCGACATCACCTCCCCTCGGCCGCCCATCGTGCTCGTGCTGTGCTGCTGATCTCCCCCATGAACCTTTACTGCATCTCTCGCCATGCAAGGATCTGGCTGGAGGCGCGGTCATGTGATGAATCAGAGGATTTGTCACTAATTCTCACCTTCTAACCCACTGTCCCAGGTTCACGTGGTCCAATGTGAGTTTGCCACTGTAGTCCTTATATAATTCAGTATGGATTGTTCATCCTTTGCTGAAGGTTAGCAGGGTGTGCTCAACTATTGCTTGAATTAAATTTTACAAAGCATCCTGTGTCCTATCTTGAGTCAATTCATTTATGGAACCCTCGTCTGGATCCCGTATCTGACAGTGGCAATGGGCAATACCCACAGGAGGAAACTTTTTTAGTGAATTCATAAAGACACATTTCAGAAAAAAGAAGTCTGAACATCACTGAACTCCCATTATCCATTAATAACTGTTAGAAAACACTGATCTAACTTTTCTCTTCCAGTCATTTTTATTAATCACAATATCTCTAATGCCACTATTCAGGAAAAGTAACTTATTATATGTAAGCCATGAAAAATAACTTATTATATCTAAGGGAGGAGGGAAGGAGAGAAGGAATGAGAGAAACTCAAGCAAATGTGTCATCGTTACCAATTCCTGGCTAGCACTGGGAGAGACAGCTTAGTGAACTTGTGGAGAATAACTTTCAACATCAACATTCTTTCTTTTTCCTCAAATATATTCATCATTTAAAATCCTTAATATTCAGACTCATTAAATGTATAAATCCTACTTATGTAACTCCACAGAGATGACTTTCATAAAGTGTGAGATTTAAGACTTTAAGAATGTGTGCTTTGTATGTAATAAAAACAAATTATAAGCATCTTTTTGATTTAAGCTAGATTTTCTTCTCTTGGCTGATAGAAACTTAGTTAATCTTCACATACAGTTTACCTATTACACCATCTGAAATAATGCATAAACATATAAGCCATGAATCCTAAAGAATTACTTGCTATGTATAGAATGATTTTTTATGTTTATCATCTTATTAATTCAAGTCTCAAAGTGTGCAAGGACTTTGTAGAGAAATTTTGTGGCTAAGCCTCATACGTCTCCCACACTTAGAAGTGTGTCCTTTCTTGTATGAATCTCCCCTCCCTCTTGACTTCAAATAGACATGTACAAGTTAGAGCTTTCAACTATGAATTAAGCAGAACAATTTTCCCATGGTCAACACAAACATTTTATGAGAAGTGTTAAGTCAGCATAGGAATTATAGATGTGTTAAGTCCATCACTAGACAATATTAATCCCCAAGATCATGATAGTCAAAATACTGCTTGGCTAGAAAAACTTCCTGGATGCAAGACAATGGAACAGTACTGTATTGAATTGAGTAACAAGATAGTCATTTCTTGTTCAAAGAATAAGACAAGAAAGAGAAGAAGAAGCAAAAAAGAAAGAACAGAAGGAAAAAGGAAGAAAGAAGGAAAGAGGAAGAGAAGGAAGACAGAGATAGGAGGGTAAGAGGGATTGAAAGGAGGAGCGAGAAAGGAAGGAAGGAGTGCGAGAAGAAGGGAGGAGGGAAGGAGAGAAGAAAGAAGAGAGAGAAAATTGGAAGAAGAGGGAGGACAGGGATGTAGGAGAACAGAAGGCCAGAAGGAGAATGGGAAGCAGGAAGGGAGGGAGAAGAAAACAATGTATTGGCCCTGAAACACGTAGTGGTTCCATTTTTGAACACAAAGTCTTGTGGTACCTCCAGGCTTAATTTTCTCTCTCATCCTTCTAATATCAGCCTCTATTATAACCAGGTTGAACATTATCGGCTAAATTGAAATAAAATTTGTTGCATAGTAAAAGATTGTTTCATGTCAATACCACTTATGAAGGTATAAACGGTTTCCTCCTAAGTTTCAAAAGCAGAATAGCTTGGTGATTACACAGCTCTTTCACAGAAACATGGAATTGCGTAAGCATGCGACCTTCTTAAAAGAAGCACTTTGCAGAATTTTCTTCAGACATAAAGAGCAAATGAGTAGTATTTTCAAGGTGCCAAAGTAATGCTTGATGTTATTACTGGTACATTCTGTCAAGAAAAGTCTGTGCTCGGGATGGCTGTTCATGCAAGCTTCTCCTTAAACCGCCCCAGGCTCAGGGAGCTGGGTGCAGCCACTGTGAGCCGCTCTCTCCCTTACCTCTATCCATCTCACCTGCGCTGTGGCACCTCGGGCTGCCTACTGCTTTCTACTAACGGAGCATCCACAGCCACTTTCTCTTCTCTTTTTTTGGGACACCATTCACTTAGTTAATTCTCCAAAATGTTAAAAATGGTACCTTCTATCCACTTAAGTAATTTCCTAAATTATCCTTCAGTTTCTCCTTTGAGAACTAATAATATGCTAATGCTATAAAGTATAATAATATTAAAGATAAAAATGAATTCTCTAGTCCTCGTTATACATCTCACTTTTGTCTCTAGTCCTCATTACGCATTGCATTTTGCTTCTCGCTTTGCTTTAAGAAAAAGCATTGCACAAGATTTTTTAAAAAATCTATTTCATTTATGTGACATGCGACAAAGATAATTATCAATTCCTGTTTTCTCAATCATCATATCCTACATTAATGAGTCTTTGCTTTTTACTTTTCTTCCACAAATGATTTCCTTCCGAAAGAATTATGTACCCTACAATTAAATATTACAGTAAAACTGTCACAGCACTCCTGACGGCAGCCTTGGCCCAAGGTAAGCTGGAGTTAGGAATATTTATTAGCAAGCCAGAAATGCAGAATTACTAGGGGAAAAAAAGCAAGCCTAGAGTTTTCACATATTGATCACACTGTAAGCCCCACGGATTATGTGCACTCTCATTTACAGGCATCCTGGAATTTCCCAACACCCACCGTCCAGCTCACAGAGGTTTCTTTGCTTCAGTTTCTTCACATGGGTTAAGGAACCTGCCTGGGATGGACTCACTCTCCTTCTCACCATAGAACACACACCACATGATATACAAAGCAAACATGGGGACTAGAGGAAAAATCTATTGAGAACTCAACTACAAGGTCATTGTTTATTCTGTTTCTTAAAACAGTTAACAGTACAGATTTAGTCCCTCATTTTATCATGCCTAGGGGCCACCATCAAGATGCGCTCCTGAGTAACAACCCAGAGTTCTAATCAACAGTTACACAGACTGATAGTGTGTCTAGGGATGAGGAGCAAAGGGAAGGATGGAAGCAATTATCAGGAGCTCAGAAAAAGTAATCAGAAGCTGGAACATTTGCCTCTGTCACTGGGCTGTCAGATAGCAAGCCTCTCAGACAGCCCCTTTCTCCCTCTCCTGTGGTCCCATCACTAATCCAGGTATTAATGCCAAGTTTTCTCTTTACTCTGAGTAGAAATGTTCTTCCTAGCCTCGAGTGGTAAGGAAACGGATGAGGCAGTCAGACATGAATCTCATTAAAGGGAATATTTTTATAAGTATCCTCTGAAAAACAAAAAAGTTTAGAGAAATATACATAAGTACTGAGGCTCATCAAAAGCATTAAAATGAGCTTTAGGAGCATGCTCGGCTTGTTCACGGGCAAAATAAGTTATTTCAAGATAGTTTAACAAACACTTGGTTTTGTCTTGTATGTATCCATCAGGGGCAATGCCTGAGACTCAATCACTTCAGCATTTAGTTAAGAGTATAACTATGGCACAGAAGGTGGGGAGGTTTTGTGAGGGATTCTGAGCTACTCATGGACGTTACAAGCTCCAGGATCAAAAGATCGACCAATCATAGGTTATAATAACAAGCTCTAGTGCCCCTAGAAACCAAGAGTGAGACATCCAATTCTTACTTTTCTCTCTTATATAATGTGTTGGGATTAGATCTAGTATTTTGCAAAGTGGATGCTTTTTCCTTTAGCATTTAAATTATGGATTGAAACCAATAGATAACAGAAGATCATGCTATAAAACTGCATGAAAGGAAGTAGAGTTCAAACAAACAAAAATCAGTCGGGGATCCTGTTCACCTGGGAATACTGCTCTCCTTAGGAGATCTTTTGGAACTTTAGAAGAACACTAGGGAAAAAAATGTAGCAAACAACGACTTAACAATGACCTAATAACACATAAATCTTAAAAGCAGTAATGCAGAGCATATTTAAGGATGTAAGTTGTAGTAAAACACTCTGAGTGGTAATCATTACATATTGATAACTTTCCTGTTTATCTCCAAGGCCAGAAAGTAAAACATCCACCTCCAGAGCAGCAAAGTTTTTAACCTTCAGAGGGTGAATGCTTCCAACACA
The DNA here is from genome assembly GCA_004027205.1 of Ctenodactylus gundi. Classification (NCBI taxonomy): domain Eukaryota; kingdom Metazoa; phylum Chordata; class Mammalia; order Rodentia; family Ctenodactylidae; genus Ctenodactylus; species Ctenodactylus gundi. The sequence continues at coordinate 26,190 of PVKB01001220.1, forward strand.
TTTTACTGTGAAGAGAATATAGATTTTTTTTCTCCCTGAGAAATGGAAAGCAAAGCCCATGCCTGAGTTGTGTGGATAAATACTAGCAGTGAGAGGTGGACTGCTGCCTGTGTGGTGCTCCCAGGTAGCAGCTTTCTCTCCTTCCCATGTCCAGACTTTCATATCTGCTGTCTATGAAATAAAGAGTCTTCCATAATGTTACCCACACTAGTTTGTAAAGTTTTACAGAATGGGTGATCAAAACCTTCTGATATATAAACTCTAACTAGATTTTCACTTTTATTTCATTGATAGTGTCTTATTTCTCAATCAAAATAAAGGTCATAAAATTTTGACATGTAAAAAATATACTAGGACTTTAACATAATAAAGTTGGCAGACTGAGAAAATAGGGATAGTACATGATTTAGACCTGAAGAATAGCTAAATTTGTAGGCCATGTTTGAATTCCTCACATTCCAGAAGAAGGCTGTTGACATTATTGTGGGTGTGAACAATTATTTTCTAAAAGAAAGTTGGTTTTCTCTGCCTACAAGAAGGAATGCTAATTACATAAAACTTTATTAAAAGTAAAATACGATTACAAACTTGCAGGCATATATACCTATGTACAATATGTAGAACTCCCAAGTGACACGTGTTTCTACTTGTTCTGGCTGATCTCGACTACCCACAAAGAACTGTTATGTGAAAGCCTATGATCCTGACACTGTGGAGCCCGGGATTGGTGGTAACATACAGACGAACATACAGCTTCATGTGCTCATGAAGGCTCATCAACACTTGGTATAGACATAGATAAAATAATATATTGACACCAAGTAAAATAGGAGATCTAAAGCTTTTTTGACATTGTCTAACCTCTTGGCTACTGTTCAAGTGGAAACAGCAGAGATAAAACAACAGAAAGCAGGGGGCTCCAGGCAGCCTGGTTCTACAGTGAAGAAGCAGAGAAGCTGTTGTGGCTACATCAAAAGCTGTTTATATTTGTGACTTTTGGTAAAGCGTTTTGTGAAGGGCAAGGATGGAGATGGGAAGAGACACATTAAAGCCACATGGCCTGAAGGAAGGGTCTTGGGTGTTGTATGGGTTTACCATGTTTCAGTTAGGAGTTGGCAAGGTCGGTCACTAGACAGGTCTTTGAAGGTCACTGAAATGCAGTGAAACTTAGGCTACTGCTACTTGGCTTTGACCCTAAGACTGAGTCCCAGCTGATAAAGTCAGTGACTCTGAGATCTAAATGCTGGTTGTGTACCTGAATTGATTTTTGCTGAAATCCACTGGCTCCTCTGATCCTTTCCTTATTTCTACCTTTTGTCCTACTGCGAAGTCTAGCTTTCAGAGACATGTTCAGCTTGTGACTGGTAGACACTGACCCAACACATTTAGACATAGTTAGGGACTTACTTTTTAGAATCAGAAGAGATTTCATTTGAGGCTGTTTTGAAAGTGTCCATTCAATCAAAGTTAGAGAATTGGAAATAGGTTTTTATCTGTATGGATAACGTACCCAGAGCCCACTCAAGCCACAGTGGAAGCCAGGCAGAAGAAAAGAGAGAAATACTATTTTTGTTTTGACTTAAAATTCAAATAAAAATTGTTGTGGATTTTTGTTTTAATTTTGGTTCCTAAAATATGTTAAAATAAAACCTTACTGTTTTATAAATATCTTTGAATTACTCACTAAATGGTGTATGCAAAGTGAGTTCCTCACTTGCCTACCTTTGTCCTGACTGTGAAGTCAATGGCCACATGCAAATCAGTCACCCTTGGGATCAGGCAGGCTATGTCCACAAGACTCTGAAAGCATCATCCCTCTTAGGCCAAACAGCCACAAAGAAAGGATATTGTCTCCTGAGAAGAGAACCAAATGTATCCAGGAATCTCACAGTTTTGCCTATATGGTCCTGTGTCCATGTCATCTACCTTAAAATGTATGGTATTAGTATCAAGCCATCGAAAATGTCAACAACTAGGCTAAACTGAAATAAAAATATTCAATGGAAATATTGGGTGAATAAAATCAACTTTTCTACTCCAGACAGTTTTTTCTCCTATTGTTAGACAGAAAAAGGCAACCTCAATATCACATGTATTTGTAAACTGCATTAGGAATGATAATGCATAATGATAACAAAACGTTAGAATTAGGGGAAATGTCATCGATAGAGGTGTGGTGATGGGTGTGCAGAGGTCTCGCCAAAGTCTGAAAGATTGGATGGGACAGATGATCCCCCAGCTGCTGATGCTGTTGGCTCTCAATGGCTCAGAATCTGAACTCCCGTCAGCATCTGACCTCACCTACAGGAAGCGGCTCTGCCTAAGGTTATGCCCTAGTACCAGGGCAAACTGTAACCAATTCTGGGTCCATTTCAAAGTGCACTGCCTTGGCCTCCTTGCCTCAATTTGGGATAGGTCACAGAGGCCTACTTGTTACAGATGATCTCAAAGGTAACACCAGCTAAAACCCTTGCAGCAAGTGTCGCAAAGCTCAATTTCCCCTCAGCTTAACCTGCTCCTCTTGCTCCCTGGAAGATGTGACTTTCAAAGAAGTCTCGCTGCACACCAGATCCATCTTAGAGTTTGTCTCACAGGGAAGCTAGCCGATGGGCCTCAAAATGTAACTGGCTAGACAAGAACAAGAACAGGAGAAAAATAAAAGCCAGACCTGGTTTCCCACCCAGGGAGAGGGCCGGTCTCCGTTGGGTATACAAGTTTGCTTTATCTACAGTGTCACTGTGGTTGTGGGTCATCCATCCTTTAACACAGGCAGGTGCTTTGCTTGTCAGCTACATAAACTGACTCCCGTTTGCCACTGACCACCTCTATTAATGAGATATTATACACTGAAGCACTTTCTATTGATTTAACTAAAAGGGCACTCCAGCGGCTCTCATTATCTTATAAGGTCAAGAGAGAAAAGGATCGCAGTTCCATCAGTCAAGGAAATATCAGAAGTCTGTCAGCGGTGCTGTGTGGAGGTAGTAGAATCACTGGGCAGCGAAAATAATATTCAGGAAGAAAAATTTCCCAGAGAGACAGTCAATTCTAAGTACAATAACTTAGAGGCCAATGGGGGTAAAAGCACATTTGAATAAATTTGAAAATAACTGAAAGCACAACATTGCATGAAATTCAGGTTAGCTGTTAGTGGAATGTTCAAAAAGTTGTACTTGCAATTTCTGGATGTTAATATAAGGGGAAAAATTCTGAAACTTAGTATTTATGGGCCAAGCTTCTGGTATTAAGCAATAGGAAAAATGTTACTCAATATTCAGGTTTACTTAATTTTTATAAACATGGGATGTTGTGATTTTTTTAGCCCTTTTCCAACTTCCTGCCCTGCTTAGATAACATGTTCCCCAACTGGTCCATAATTGTGTGGTTAAATACACCTGGCTCCATCAGAAAAGCTCCGCTGCTGTTAGATGGCCTCCTTCCCTGTCCCAGAAAACTGCAAGGCAGGCATTATCTCCTTTATTCTTTAAAGAACTATAACAGCCGCATATCGCTGCCGCTGGTTTTCTACAAGAGAAGCTTGAGTTTTTAAAGAGGTTAACCAATTTGCCCCCCACCACTCAGCTAATAAATGGGAGTTGGATGAATTTGACCACCACGTTTCTGTTTCAAACCGCGACCGAGCACCGCCTCCGGCAGTGAGATAAAACACATCGCAAGCAAGCCACACTGCTTTGGTAGCACATCGTTCTATGGAAAGGAGCTTTTAATTAAACCTTTATTCTTCACTTTTTAAGGCCCTCATTTAATTTGTGTGAGCCTATTCTCTCATGTTGTTAACTAGAACCTTCAGGTGAAGGGCAGAGAGCTTTTTAGTGGGGAATACCTTTGAGAATTCTTCTTAAGAGCTGGTTATATTTTGGACAGCTAACTCTGCGCTAGGATATTATTTTACAGTTAGGATAATGCTTTAAATACTAGCTAATTATCACCTTAAATATGAATATCTGCCACTTAAAGTTGCTTCTCATTTGCTCTTAGAAAACCTTCAAAACTTCCTCTGTAAACTAAAAGACTATTCCATACTGAAGAGAGACTGAAAGGTAGCATACCCTATAATGCCTTAATAGGCTGAAGGTGATTTTTATCTTAATAGCTATTTTCTTATTTTATCTTCTAAAAATCAAAAGATAATAACTACACATATTAAATATATTCCATATGAATGCAGTGGCAAAAAAATTCTACCAAGAAAGTAATTATGTGGGCACTTAATCTATGTTTGATTTTTAAAAAGGGGCAATTTAATTTTAAAGGCAAACTATACGTTAAGAGCTTAAAGACAACATCTTACTTGTGAACACAGTACATCATTACGATCATTTCTCTAAATGAAAACTCTCAAGTAATGAATTCTGTTGCCGATTTCATATATTGAAGGCATTGCTTAAAATTCTCTTTCCATTTGGATAAAATATCTCGGTCTTTCTGAGGCAGAATGCCTAGGGGGAAGGCGTGTCAAGCCTACCCAACCAACGCGCACCAACGCGCACTCACTGCTGAGGCGAGAGGCAAAGTAGATGAGAACAGAGAGGCCCAAGCTGAAGAGGGAGACAGGGAACATTCCAGCAGATTTTCATTTTTGATTATATTTAAATTTATTAATAACAAAGACATTTGAAAATTCTATTAAAATGCAATGTTGAAAATTGCAATTATAATGCAATTGCACCGAGGTTGGCATAAAAACATTCTATTAGTTAAGCTGAGGAAATCAATCATCCACTGTGCACAAGAAGCAAAGAGCACACACTCCACTTAACATTCACTTTAATAACAGTTCTGGAACAGGTCCTCATGCTAATGAAAAACAACGTCCCTTTCCAGTAATTTTCACTTTCTGGTCAGAACAACGACGTGTTCAAAGAGCCAGGACAGCCATTTTGACACTCTTCTTTCAATTTCCCCCATTAGAAGGAAGGTTAACTAGAGCAAACTAGACACGAGGGTCATTTCGAAGGCGTCTGCACACTAGGGGCCTTCAAGTAGTTCAATAAGTATTACGTTACCACCGCGCAAAGCAGCTCAGCTTCAAGCCATGGGAGAAATAATCCCAATGTATACGACTCATTCATGTTCACAGAGAACAAGGAACTTTCTGCTCATCTCTAAGCAGCTGTCATTTTAGAGTTCAATAAAGCAGTGAGCAGAAAGTACCTTCCTGCCAATTCTCACAACTGCATGACAATGCACTTAATAACCAGCACTGCCACGTACGTGGACAAGAAACTGACACACGACTGAAATACAAGAATGAATTGCTTTGTATGCTTGGTGGGCACAGCACCATAAACCCTTCCTTTATACCCATGTCTTCTCTACTTCCACGATCACTTGCTGAGCCATTTCACAGAGGCACACATGGCAAGGTCCGAGGTAACTTCCCCAGGACCGTGAGACTCCTTCTCTCACTCAGTCCCTCCAGCCACAATGCTGCTCAGCATGTCGGGCTTGCATTCTCCTCAGGGGTTTTGCGCTCGCCCTTTCTTATATTCGGAAGTTATTTAAGGAGAGTCTCTCAAGCCTGGCTTCTTCCAGCCATTCAGGCTCCGTCCTGACTCGGACACGAGATGGAAATAGAAACCCCACTCCACGTCATTACCTCGTTTGATCATCTCCACGGCACTTAACACTACTCACCTCTACCGCTAGCAGCTGAGCTTTATAGAAGTAAGTAGCTTCCTCGGTGAATAACCCCGGTATCTACAGCCTTCACAGCAATGCCCTGGCACCTGGCAAGTGGTAGTAGTTCTGTGGGGTTTTGTGGTTAGAAAAATGAACTTGACTAGTATCTTTTGCTCAAATGACAAGGGTCTCTCTCTTTGTTTCTTTTAAGTCAAAGGAATTAAAAACAACTTTCTTCCAATAAACATGGGCTGCCTTAAGCAATCCATGAATCTGTCTCAAGATTAAAAATCTAAACTCTTTACCAGGTCTTCAATGACTGAGAAAATCTGATTCCTGAATTTTTGGCCAAAGTCTCATACCCACCCTCTTCCCCTTCACTTGCACCTACGCGAATTCACTCTCCCTTACATTTGCCATTCTTTCTCCTTTGAAGCCACTCTTCAGTTTGGGCAGAAATGCCCCCTTCCCGAGGTGGTCTCAGGAGGGCTCAGTCCGAAGACCACCTTCTCTATGAGCTCACCCTACTTTAAGCCAACTGTTATTTCATAGATGGATTATGCTTTTCATTAGAATGTATAAATGGCAGGACAATGTGCTTTGACCAGAATGAATAGAAGCAAGTTTCATCAATCTATCAGGAACGGTGAGAACTCAGGCAAACTTTGACAATATCATTGGGCCTACTTTCCTATTCATTCTTCTAGAATGTTACCTTCCAGTTTTGAAACTATAAATATTTTTCTTTACAATAGTAACTTAGGGCAAAAGCCCTGCTCTTCCATTGTGTGTCGCTTTGTGGGAGAGGTAGTATTAAGCATCATTTAATAAGCCTCATTTACCTTTATTCTCATATTCACCTTTAATTTAGCAATTAACTTTTTCTCTTACAACCTCTGACTTCTATGATCCTCGCGTTTCCTCCCAATATAACAGACACAGAAGGGTGATGAGGCCTCATAGTGCTGGTTCTGCTTGTATTTATGCTTGCTTTAAAAGGTTTAACATGAAACTTTGCCTGCAAACAGAGCCTTTATTATTCTTTGCAAGTGAACACATTAAAGCACTTAAAGGAGCATTGTCATCAAAGCAGAATGGTTGTCACGGAGAAGCCATTCCCTATCAGGAGACAGGTGGGCTCCCAACAAAGTGCCTCAGAGGTCTGTGGCTAATACAAAATTTCGCTGTATTAAAGGCTTGAGTTCAATCCCTTCAGAGAAGATGTCATACGAACTACCAGTTGAAAGGCAAATATAAAAGTATATGTTTCCTTTAGGCATCATTAGATTTCATAAAAATTCTCACTTCAATAAATATTCCAAGCACTCAGCTCCATCAGAGCAAAGTGAAGAAGGAAATAGAGTTTAAAATGGTATACAAAACACACAGGCTCTGATGCAAATAACCTTTCCAAGTTATTCTGCACTAGCTGCAGAATTAAGTGCTTCAGCCACTATAAACATTCCTGACATAGGACGATGCTAATATTTTTCAAACATGACATGGAGTCATAATGGTCTGGGACATACATTTAAAGGCCTAATGTTTAATCGATCTATTTTAATTTGTTGAGATGATATCCTATGATCAGATTCACTAAAACATACATAGCTAGTCATCTTTGCAACTTCTAAATATTTCTGCTCTACTACTAATTTTAAGAAGGATGTTGGAAATCATCTGATAATGAGATAGGTTGATTTTGGATAGGTTTTATTTCCAAGTGCAATTGATGAATGTTGAATATTATCTGACCAGCGAAGTAGCTGTCCTCACACTGCGTGAGAACTAACCAGGATTACATAGTGCAGCAGGTAAAACACAATAGTGGAAAATAAAATGAATGGGCACCAAAGAAATTGTTCTCTTTTTAGAGGATTTCAAGGGACATTTGTTTTGCCTATCCCCGTCCCCAGAAAAAAAAAAAAAAGCACACAATTATAGTATGGAGACTTTACACACAGTTACAGAATTTTCACCTAAATCAACCCCTATAGTACTCTGTTCTTGCAAGCTGTATTTCTTAAGTGGTTATACATTTAATAATATTGCCCTTGTACAACAAAAATTCAAATGTAAATACCAAATGGCCCACCTACAGCTTGGCCCATGCTTTCTCTTTTTGACTTTGTTTATATTTTCAATCACTTTCAAAAAAAAAAAAAATCAAGAAATACTGCCCAACCTTGTCCACTGCCCATTCCAGTTATTTCATGAACAGAATAATTCAGCACCATGAGAACTAGATTGGAACAGTAACTCACTGAGCAAATATATTCTGCTACAAAGGCATTGATCCTTCGCATGATAGTTTCTAGGTCCAGGAGCTCAAAAAAGAATTGAAACTCGTGATGGAGAACTGATTCAGTATCGCTCTATGCTTCAGAGACCAGCTATAGAATTTAGTTGGTGAGGGAAAGCCACCAGAAATAAATGAGGAGGAGAGTAGCCTCTATGGGTATTCATTAAAATCCCTTCTTTATGAGGAACTTGACATTACCCCACAGCTATGTAGCTAAAAAAATAAAACAACCAAAAACTTACAAACAAAACTGTGAAATCAATTGAAAAGCGAGCAAGTCCTTGCGAAAGCCATCCATATTAAATAAACATTTCCTCATGCCAATATTTTTCATTTTCCATTATAAAATTGAAAATGGCATCTACACTGCAAATTCCAAAACATATGTTTCTAAAATAAGAGACACACAGGGAGCATTGGAACTTGGGAGCTTCACATTATTGCTTCTCTCTAGGATCCAAATCCCTCGGGCTTTATTTTTCCTACAAAGGTGAAGGCATATATTACCAGGTCAACAGATCCAATGATCAAGGAATAGAGAAAAAGTCCCTAGATTCAAAGGCAGAAGACCTTGTTCTAGGCCAGTGTCTGCAGTTTATTGGCTGCTTGGCCTCTGGGCACCGCTTACCCTCTCACAGACTCAGTGTTCTCCTGTGTAATATCTGGGAGCTACCCTGCACTCAGCAGGTCCTTGTAGAACCGTAAGTGATGATGTGCTAAAGTTTCAGGCAAACTCTTAAACTGGAGATGATGGAAGTATTTATAAACTAAAGCTTCATGACAGACACTGATGAACATGTGTGCAGTACACAGTGCAATAATAGCTTAATGCCCTTCACAATTGGTTGGAAACTAAATTTAGACACATGCTATATTTTGACAGCTGTATTCAAAATTGTTTGCCCACAACAACAGGAAGAGAACACCTAGTCATTTAGAAGTAGTGCTCAACATCATCAATTTATCAGAAAAATTATGATTGTAAGAAGTCTAACAGAATTACATAAGACAAATATAAAAATTAGACTGAAAAACTCTGCTAAATTTCTTGCAATTTCCTAAAACCTTAAATTACTACATTAAACCACACAAAATGGCTATTTTGCAAGTAAAAATATTGCACAAATGTTTAGTCTCATGTTGATAAACTTAATATAACAAATACTTAATACAATCAGGATAGATTATTTGAACAATTCCAACCTGGTAATTGCATTTCAGTCATATCTCCAAAATAAAATAAAACAACAACAAAAAAAGAATATATCAATAGAAAAGTTAGGAAACAAAACAGATAAGCAAGTCTAAAAATAGAAATATGAAGGACAAAAATTATGTAAAAGATACTCATTTTACTTGTTATTCAAATAAATGAAAGAGAAAATATTTTTTCTTACCTACCACATTGACCTTCAAAATCAAAAATAAGCATAGAACTCAGCTCTGCAAAGAGAGCAAAACAAACACTTGCATATTCTGGACTGTAATCTGGTAATTGTTATCAAAAGCCTTAAAAATACTGTTTGAGCTAGGGACTTTTCTAATAGAGAGAAGTACTCTTAGGTTTGTGTGAAGATTTAACTCTGCAAAGAGAACATCTGTTGTACTTTTAAAATAAAGGTACCTAATCTAAAATATATGGAACTTTCATATATAAAATATGACAAATATATTACAGAAATGAGAGACTATGACACAAACAAAAATTATGCAATTATTAAAAATGGCTATAAATGACTATGGAAACTTACTTATACCACAAAGAAGAAAGTTCCAATTACGAGCCATACCTGTAAATGAATATATCTGTTGTGCCTAGGAACAGTCTATACACTTGTGTCCTATGTTCCAGGAACTGAGCTTAAAGTTTGAATATATTAGCTTCCATTATCCTCTGAGCATCCCTGGACATGTAGTTTTTATGAACCTCACTAAAAACATGAGAAAATATTGTTTCCAAAAATCATCCCACAGTTACCAGAGGCAGAATTTGAATACAGTCCAAAATCTGAGAGGTAACTATTTTGCTAGCCTTTCTCCCCCCACTTTTTTGATAGAAATGCTTCCAAGATTATAAATCATATGTCAATCATATTCTACAAAGGGAATAACTCATAATTTTTTATCCTTCTTGACACACATAAATTGTATACTTCAATCTGTGTTCTTTTGTTTAATCACTATTTGTTATTTGACTTAAGTAGGTTAAAATGGCCCAAAAGTGGGAACGAGTGGAGTGCGGCTAAACACATCATCACATTAGAAGTTTAAAAAAGAAAAGCCTACACAACGAATGCCTTCAGCCACTATGGCCCCCTTCCAATTGCCAGCGTCACGCCATGGCCAGTGCTTCTTCTTCAGGGACAGTAACCACCTTATCTCATTCCAAGATCTCTTTTCTCCTGCCCTGGCATCTTCCACATTCCAACCATTCATCTCTCCCTCAAATATTTCTGGCTACTCCAGACTACTCACTGTTTACGGGTTTATGAAGCATTTCCTGAACACCCACAGTGTGCCAGGCACTGTTTTAAATTCTGGGTATATAAATATGAGTAATGGTCCCCATTCTCAGAGTTCCCAGAAACAGACTTTTGAACTGCTAAAAAAATGTACAAAATCGCATTCCTGGAGAAAGGCAGCAAAACAAACATTTGCAATTAGAAGTGGCCCTAAGAACAGAGGGGGTATGAACACACCCCGAGAGCACAAAAAAAGGGTAAAAATACTCCCCCACCAATCCATTTAGTAATGTCAGTGGGTAACGTTTAAGGAAAATGAAACATCTTAGCTGGTATGAAAGGATGGGTAGGGGGCGGGGCACAGGGAAGAGCTGGGAAGAACCCAAAGAGAAAACCCAAAGCCCAGGGGAGCACAAATGCATGGCTAAGATGGCTGTAACCAAGCAAACCTCCAAAAGTTACTATCCAAGCCCCCTCAACAACTCTAGTCGGGTGAAAACTGACAAAAGAAAGCACTCGCTGGGATCTTTTAATTTTAATTCCTGGGAGTGAAGGCTGGAAGAAAGAAGGATTATTCTTTTTTGTCTGAAAATTGCCAATATCAGTATTGTTTTCCAGTAAATTTTTTCCATTATAATAAAATTAAGCAACATAAAATGTTAAAAGAGTGAAACTCAAATTGATTTCAGTTTTACTCAATGTACGTCTAAGAACAATGAAGAATATGACAAGGGTTATTATTTTAGTGATGTATAAAATTATCCAAGTATGCAGTTTTATTATTTTTGAATCTTTTTTATTTTGAAAAAAATCCAGGAATGAATTTACCGTGAAATAAAGCACAATAGAAGAGGAAATTCTAAACAAATACACTTTCCATTTTTTTGTAGTCTGCATTTTAGAAAATAGTCTTTATTCTGGAATATTATTATTAAAATCATTGTAGCTTCAGCTAGGATCATTTTAATAGAAAGAAGAAACAGATTTTTCTTCACAGTATTACTGCACTAAACAAAAAACTCAGACCCACAAAACATGGATTTCTTTGTAACCAAATCCTATTTTCTTTTCTCTGTGTTTATAATCAAGATCTACCCAGGGTCTCCATACAAATAAATCCCCTACTTTTATAAAAAGGCACCTTAATATTTGAGATTCTTATACATAGGATTAGGGAGGTTTCTAGATATGTCTTATTTATTTTAGATAATCAGAGTTTTTTTATCATGGGGGGGAAACACGGCACATGACACCAGGATTTCATACACAGCAAGCAAACAATTGTACATCACGACTGTGTTGTTGATCTATTAGCCACCCACAGATCATGTTGTCAGTCTTGCTGGATGTTGCTAAATTTTACATCTGGTGCAGGATTTTGTTTGAAAAACATTTTTCCCCTCAGGATAAAAGTTTTTCTACTATATGGGACAGAAATGCAAAAAATATTGACCTCATATTTCGAAGTGACAGAATCTTCACTGGTATCTTTGCTAGTTAAAACAGAAAATTGGAAATTATCATTGCCTTGAAAAGTGGTGGCTGTCACAGTTTTCAACTGGGCACAGAAATGTAAATGATCAACACAAGTTAAGTATCCTAAGTACAGGGAGGTGGACACTAGTCCCAGACTTTCCCTCTCAATGTAGAGTTCTATAAACTGATTACTTTATCTTCACTCTTCATACAAAGAGTATTATTAGACACTAAAGATATTGGTGCAAGCTGGTTTCAGTGGGATCATGTTGGAAAAACACAAAGGCACAAAAGGACTTTTTGGTAACACTATGGTACAGAAGCCTTATCAATATATTTTCTTTGCAGAGGCACGAAAGAGCTATCTATGCCTTTTTATTGTTTTCTCTTTTGGAATGGCATTAAGAATGAATTTCAAGGAGCACGTCCAGAATATCCCAGAGATTCTAGGAAAACCATGCTAATAGGAACAATCACAGAATGTGCTATACTTCTTCTGCCTGGGAATTTCTTCTCTGTCAACTTCTGACTTCACTAGTAGTTCTTTTTTAATCAATATTTGAAAATTCACCCACTCTGCTCCAATTCTCAAGCTACCAAGATAATCAGACTGCCATGCAGTGTGGCTGAAGATTATGCCTTGGTTGCTGGGAATAAATGGATGTGGACAGACACGGTCACAGCGATCCTGGTGCCTATACCATGTGGGACAGCGGCTTGACAGTGCAGAAAATAATGAGGCAAGCAGTTATGCACAGACACACAGCACTTCCTATCCACAACAGGTCGAGTGTCTTGACAAAAATGCCAACAAAGATAGGGCCATATTAGCAATCGGGTTCATCTCCCTGTTATTGCTCAGATTCCAAGAAATAGAGCCCAGCTTTGGACTTGGCCAATTTCTGCAAAGAACCTTAAAATGCAACAGTTCTATATCCAGTACAGTAATTTATGAGGTAGAAGAACATAATTTGTGGCGATGAATCTATGTGATAAAGAGAAACATTAGAAATAGGGAAATCCCAATGGCGGAGAATGTCACTGACATATATGGAGAGCATCCTGGCAAACGTGGGTGGGAAAATAGTTAATTTTGTGTAGAACTATTTGGATAATAGCTAGCATGATTTCTTTTGAGGAAAAAATTGCTCTCCAAAGAAAGTGTTCTGGTGACAGTCACTCCAGAGAGAACCTTCATCAAAAGAAGTTTAAGGTAAGAATCGAAGCTGCTTTTTAGAAGCTAAATGATGAGCCAGAAATTCAAAAAATGAATTCTAGAATCATACTTGATAAGATTTTTTTTTCTTTTTTCATATGAAAAAAATATACATTTATACATAGGTCCACTTACAATACACACACACACACACACACACACACACACAAATACACTTTTTATATAGGTCTACTTACATTACAATCCTGCAAACTAAAAGGAAAAGCAAGTTGTCCTAATTAATTTGTATCCCAACTGCCATAATTCACTAATATAGTCATCACCTGACTCTTTTAAAGGCACTATCAGTAGAATTTATACATTAGTTATTTAAATAATTGGCCCATATCCTTTCAAGCAAGGCATGTGCCAAATGCAGCCATGATGTCCCTATTAGTACCTGTGATCAAGCCATTAAGCATAATAGCTTTAAAAGACACTCCCTCACTTGAGCCTCACACAGCCTCAGCCCTGTCGAAGAATGACGATAAATTCCAGTTTTATTGCTCAGTCTTGATAAATGAGCACTCACAGAAGCAGCCAACACCTTCCTGCTTAGCAGTCAAAGGAAGGATAATCTGTAGTTGACGGTTTTGTATTGGAAAAAGGCAACTGAGGAATGACCAGTTGGGCCTTGTGTTGGGAGTTAAAAGTTCCTAATCCACAGAATGAAGTGAATAGCTATAGAATGAAGTTGTTAATGGATCAGCAGGAGTTAAATGCAATAATAAAGAAAAGTTGAACTCAGATGCTAAGAGAAGTTCTTGTCACAGCAATTCTCATTCACCCTTGCAGTTAAACCCACACCTGTACTGTTCTGTCAAAGTAGGCAGAGGCAGCTCTCAGGAATAGATAGGTGAACCCCATTTTGCCTCATTTTATACCTTTAGCCAATTCCTTAAGTCATCTCAATGAATTTCCTAAATCAAGAATTTCACATCTCCCAGCCTGAGTCTAAAATTGAAGGTTCTTTCAGCCATCCCTGCTTCTTATCTAAAGTGTTTATATTTATATATCAACACATTATATACACTTATACTGTGTGAATCTGTGTACATATCAAGTACTCAGCATAGGACCTGACGCACAGTAAAAGCTTAGTAGAGATTAGCCATAGGTCATTTGGTAGTAATTTTTGAGTGTGTGTGTGTGTGTGTGTGTGTGTGTGTTCAGCTGTGTTGTAGGCAACAAAAGCTCCAGTTGACACAACAACTAACGTCACTTGCTAAAATGTTGCCATACCTTATTTGGAATCAGAGGGGAAAGAAGTTCCTCTTGTCCTGTGCTGGGGTTTGGGTCACTGTTCCCAGGGAGGCACTATGGAGACATGCTGCAAACCTTAGGATGCAAGACTTTCCAGGAAGCCCTCAGGTCATACCAGGCAGAATTCCCTAAGAGAGATTATGGGACCCCACCCTGTTTCCAGGCATATGACATAAGGGGTTTGCTTCCATCATGATGTAGCACCTCTGTGAAAAGCCAAAAGCAATAAAGATACCCAATCTCATACTAGAACATCCAGACCATAAGATTTGTAATCCTTTTTCCTCTGTAAGCGAATTGTATCAGGTAGTTCATTATAATACCACAAAGCTAATCTGCCATGAATGTATGATTCTAGATTAGACAACACCTTTCGTTTTCCAGCTATCAGAATCAGGGACACAACGTGTGTTAGTCAAAAATGGAACCAGAACTCAATGCAGACACAACTCTCAATTGTGACATGTCAAAGTTAGGTGCTATTTCTTTTGCCTTAAGCCAACTATTGAGCTCCAACTTCAACTGCCTACTATTCCTTAACAATTACTTTAGATTAAAGAACATTACATTTTTCCTATTCTTTAACAAATGAAGGAATGCAAGTGACTAGAGACTAACATACCCCCAAATGATACTTTTGTAAGTCACGGTGCACAGAAATGAAAAATCATTACAAGAAAATGCATGTTTCCATACATAAACAGCACAGAAAGGCATTCTTTTACCTCCATAAGAGTTCTACTTCCTATCTTTTTAATAGTGACAACATCTCTGAAGTAGGCGCATCAAAGCTCACCTCAATGAACTACTAACCTTGACCCCAAATGGTCTCAGTGCAACTGAAATTGAAATGCAACCAAAACCCAGCATCAGCTTTCTCCTAAACTAGTTTTTGAATATCTTTCTTTCACAACACAAGCTTAAGTTGCTGGTTTCTCTCTTTCCTGCTTAAGGATGGTAGTTACATGACTTCCACCCAGGCCCTAGGCAGACTAGTCAGCCACAAGTTCCCTACCTCCATCCCACCAATGCTCTACTCATAATGGTGCTTTGCAAAGCCAAACATGCAACTCCATCCAATAATCCAAACAGAGACCTCTTTGCTGGGATGCAACTGTGTAATTCTACCTGGCATATTTAGCTTCACATCTGATCACATCATCTTTAATTCTTCATTCAATAACCACTGGCTTCTCCCTCTTGCTTGCCACCCATTAAACTCAATTATTTCTGCATCGCTTTAATTATATGTATCGCATAATGTAGATAAATTTCCACCAAAAGTCAGACAAAGATCCAACTGTCCCTCCCCAGCATTAGCAGAGGAGAACTGCTTCTGTGTGAATCTGTGTACATACTCATACAAGACTTCTTTTTCTTGGGTCTCCTTCTTTTATTCAATGCCCTACTAACCTAAACCTCTTATACCCAGACAACACATCTCATATCTTCTACTCCAAGATTACAGAAGATTCAGTCTTCTCTGTAAAGAATTGCACTTTTTGTAAGTTATGAAACAAAATTTGGAGTTGCTAATTATTTCACATGCTCTCAACCCTTGCCCTTCTAGAGAGTACAGAGCTGGCACAAAACTTTTGAAGGCAACAGTCAGGGCACCATTTCCACTTAGACATCCTCCTATAGATCCGGTTTTTATTTTTTAAATATAACGGAGAGTGATAAATAAAAACACACAGGTGAAAACGCAGGTAGATTTAGTTTACCATTGAAAATTAGTGGGACATGGAAAAACTGTGTACATGATTCTGTAAGTACAACTACCAACAGGCATCTTATTTCCTAAATGCGATTTTCTGTGTGTTTCCAAGATGGAGCATCTAGGTGGGAAAGGCTATCTGTCCTTCTTTATAGTTAAGTAAGTAATGCTCATGCAAACTATATGGTGTAACACAGAATTAGTTCCTCCATTTTATGAAAAACCAAACTACATGTAAGTTAAAATAATTTGCTCAAAGTCACTCAGAGAAACTAAGCAGAGTATGACATGTTTGTCACCAAGGCTTCTGGAATAATATATAGCTCTCTGAACCACAATGCCTATATAACATGCAGAAAAACCTCAGCATCTTTTACTACAGCACATTACAGTTTCTACTTGGTCAATTTTTCTATCAATTACCATATTCAAACAACAGCTTGTACTTGAGGTTTTTCTCTGTGGATAAGTAAGTCTGGAAGTAACGAAAACGTGTCTGTTAGAAATGCAGCATTTTGCAATTGAATTCTCCAAAATTTAATCAGAGAGCTGACATTAGACACTTTATCTTGGAAGCGCCACGACAGCCAACGGTCTCAGTCACAGAATACAATGAGCTGATGAGTCTTTCCCAACCTCTGCAATCTGAAAACTCTCTAACCTTTGCAAACATTATAAGTACAAAGAAGATATTTAGACACATGGCCAGGAATTGGCAATTAATATTTTTGCCTGATTTATTTTTTCTTTTTCTCTCTGTCCTCATAAAAATATTACATACATACGCAGAGTATTTCATTTTTTGATGATCTATTTAAAAATAAGCCATAAAATTCTTGATTATTCCCTCAACGTCTGTCATGAATTTTCTATAGGAATAAGTGTATTCAAAAACCTAACCGTCAAACAACTAATCATAGGCAAGAAATGCAATATTGTTATAATAATAATAGCTCATAAATAGTCCTCAATTTTCTCAAAGTTTTTAAAGCTCTGTAACATCCAAAAAGCTACATCTCTTTACTTTCATTTAAGAACAAGAATTCAACTTTTTCTTCATAAAATTGACAGCTTTTATATGACTGTAAGCTGTTTTATGAAACATTTTCAGTCCCATATTTGCCTATTTGCCTCATTGCTTCTTCTCTTTTTCTGTACGTGTGTCTGTGTGTGTATGTAGGGGAGTGTCTGTGTGTCTGTGTGTGTGTGGGTGTGTGTGTGGAGGTGTGTGGTACTGGAGTTTGAACTCAAGGCCTTCACACTGAGCTACATCCTCAACCCTGTTTTTCTGCTGTTTTGCTTTGTATTTTGTTTTGTTTTGTGACAAGACCTCACTAAGTCAAGTAAGTTGCCCAGTTGGGCTTGAACTTGTGATCCTCTTGAGTCACATTAAAGGATGAATAATAACCCCACTGTCACACTATCGATCTAATGAATTGATTTGCACGTCATCATTGGATAAGGAAGTCGTCAGGTGGATACTTCTTAAAACAGTGTTTTAGGTCATATTCTAATCGATAAGCATGCTGTTATGGTTTGGATCTGGAATGTCCCCCAACAGCCTCAGGTACTTGGATACTGTGAATCACCTGGTGGATTTCATGTGCTGGCGGGAGTTGTGGCCAGGTTGGAAGGGGCAGATCCTTGGGACTTGATGTGCAAACCTATACCTCTCACTGTGCTCATGGACTGCCTTGGGATGGTAGTTTTTCCTCATGCCAGACATCCACCATGTGTTTCCCCTACAAATTTATTGAGATCCTCTGAAACTAGGAGGTAAAGTGAACTTTTCTTCACTTAAATTATGTATGCTGGGTATTCTGTCTTAACAAGGAGAAACTTTGACACACAAAATATATGACACTGCTCAATACCCTCCCAGAAGCATATTTTTAGACAGTTTACTTACAGAAGTAAATAGCTTTCCTAACATAATCTAAGAAATGTTAGTGAATTGGCCAGAAGTGAGCAGACACAGGAACGTGAGTGAGGATTCCGAATTTCCACCTGGACTGCACCAGCAACTCCTTGCAGAGTCCAGGTGGCAGATACATTTCCTTCCCTGTGGCAGTTCTGATTGATCTGTGGTCGCTGCCTAGAGCACTGTGCTAAAAAAAAAAAAAAAAAAAAAAAAAAAAAAAAATGTAAGAGAAGCGTCTTAACTGATCATGGCGCATGAGTTTCTGAAGAAGAAATGATAGCCAACGTGCAGTACATTAAACTTAGTACCAAACGCTTTGCCAAGCCTCCCACAAAGAGGTGGGATCTATTTCCTCAACGCTTAATTTCGGGCTACCATTTGACTTGTTTTGACCAAAAGAATGTAGCAAAGAGAACATTATGCAAGCACTAAACCTAAGTTTAGCAGTTTGTCCCTTTATTTTTTAAACTGAGACTTCATGCAAAAAATACGTTGTAACTCATTGCAGGATGGATGTTTCATGAAAAAAAAAAAATCAGGTGACCCATCAGAGCACTCAAGACCTACTATTATACTATTATACATTTGAAGGAACCCACTTGAACTTGCTGTCTAACTGAGCCTCTGGCCAAAGGCAGTGTAGAACTTAATAAGAGCCAGTGTAAGGACCCCCCTACCATGCAACAGCACTCCAGGAGTACCGACTTTGTACCTCCGAAAGGCACTGCATTTGGGGGGGGGTGGGTCATTACACAGCAATAGCAATTTACATATTTCTATATATTTGACCCTAATCAAAATCTTCTTTAATTTTACCAAACATGTATGTTAAGATAATTAATGAGTGTCATAATGGTGAGATTCACAGGCAGCCCTGAAGCAGCACTAGAAGGAGTTTCACTCCAGGATATCTATTTTGCCCCACACGTATGGGCAAAATGGGCAAAATCAAAAGGCTCACAATAAACACTGATAATGTTTGCTTTAAAATCGATCTTGAAAGATCCTGGATTCAAATATTCCTTCAAATATTTAGGAATGTGACAGAATTAGCCCCAGCAGTGAGACAATTTGTCTTATACCACAAGTAGCAGGTGATAAATCTTTTTTTCTGCCACTTCCCAAGACAGCTTCTGGGCCATAGCTGGATTAGGGCCCATATTGACCTCTCACCACACGTCCATCCTGATGGTGGACACACAACTCCTCAGCTTCTGTAGTTAAAGTGCTAGGTGCCGCAGATAGATACACACAGTGGCTTTCCAGGGAGAAAGACAAAAGACCAGTGGACAGAGACCCAGCTCAGAACGGAACAAAGGAGGAATAGGGGCCAGGCAGGGGACAGCGCCACAGCATCTCCATCTAGCGCTTCTTTTTAACAATATTTGCTTCTTGACTTCAAAAGCCAGTAGTCTTGAAAATCCCTCTGGTCCTAAATGAAAATAAACCCAAATGACACAGAAAAATTAAAAATAAAACCCACACTAAAAATCAAATAGAAGAACTGGCTTATCTCAATATTCATTAATTTTCATATTTCATGAAAAAACTTTGTGTGCTTAATCTTTGTCTCACTACTCTCCATTTTAAGTATTCGATTAATGAGGTGATTAAGCAGAATGGATTTTATATTTTCTATGTAATAGTATTTTTTAAGAAATTCAGACTGTCAGACATATTACTGTTAATAAAATTAATTAATAATCACATTTATTGAATCCACCAAGCTAATAAATTTTGGTTCCAAGTCTTTTATCAGAAAAGTACAGGGAACAGGAAATTTATTACCTTCATCAGTCAGATAATTGGACTAAAAGATTTCAGTATATCCCAATTTTTTTCCTGAAAATAGTTAATCATGATAGTGGTCACAAGTATGTCCAGAAGAAAATAAAGATGATTTTTAAAGGGTAACTGTGAAAGTCAATTAAGCAAGGAATCTACCAAAAATTTTGCTTGTTGATACAAAAAGGTCTTAAGATGCTTATTTCTATTGTAGATGAGAGTTTTCTAATTGAATTTAATTTTATAAAATTAATAGAAATGTGAGGATATATAAAAATATGAAGACCTAACACTTTTCTGATGGCACCAACTGTTCTGGGGAAAAGCCTTGTTCAGAATTGGCTGTAGTCTTGCTCCTCCCAAGTCTCTCTTAACTACAGGTTCCTCATGATGCTCTAAGATTTTTGTTTTTCGGCTTTTTTTTTAAATCAGACCTTTGCCAGTATCCACCAACATACATCATATCTCAGAATTCCGGTATTCATTATAGTTAGTATTTGTTTTGCCTTAATGGTTTTATAAGAAGAAAAAAAAATACCATTGTTGTGAAAAGGTACTGATGCCTAAAAGAGGCTCAGTCACCCCAGATAACAGGAAACTATCCTGCTTCTCAGCTTCGAAAAGACATCTGAGTAAACTCCTCCCATCCTCAGGAAAATACGCCAGTATCAAGATGGTGCCATAGTAACAAGTATCCTTAGTCAACAAAGTAATCAGATTTCTAATGGGAAAAGGCATATTAAAACAAGGGTACATTTAAGAAAAGGGCAATTTCTTTAAGCGTACAGTTATGTTCAACCACAAAGCTCAAGTTAGGTTGAACCATCATCTCAAGAAAAGAAGGATGTGGAGATACAGAAACAATAATGAGCTTGATTAAACTAATAAAGAAGATCCCAAATACTTTGAGGAATTTGTCTCTTAAAGCAATGGCTTTTTCTTCCAAAATACATATATTCTCAAATATGTAGTTTCCTCAGCCTAAGTGTCTGAGAAGCCACCTTCAAAGTGATCGAGCTGCCTCTTTATCCTACGTTGGAAAGTGTGCCTGGTACGTGACGTTCGATTTCTTTCTCAAGCAGCATGCGTCACGTGGAGCAGTAGTTCAGAGTAGGTCTACCAAGGCAAGCATTCATAACGATTCATCTCACACGGGTGTGAGGCCTGCTTATTTGACTAGCATGCAACGAACCCTTCAGGGTTGGGGAGGTTTCCAAGGGGAAATTAAGGCACAAAACATGACAGTCAGGACAGTATATTGCTAAGCATGAGCCGTGAGTGGGCAGGCCTGGCCACAAGAGTTTCCTCAGATGTTTGCCAGAGCTTATACATTTCCTGTATCAATTGCAATTAGTTTTGCATTTCATTGAATACCAGAGATAAAAGAGACCCAGAAGAGCCTCCCATCCAGGGGCTGCCTTTTATAGATTAGAAAATCATTTGTTAAGAATAAGAAGGTGAAAGGCCAGACTACACACCTGGGGCTGGGGGACCAGGCATACTGAGCTCTATTTGAATGCTTTCTCTCCTGTGCTGCCCTTGCACTTAGGAAGTTGGCTTTGCTCTTGGAGAAGTAATTAGAAACAGTATCTGATGTACTATCTCATAGTGGAAAAAAGCAATAATGGCTCAGGAGTCATAAGACCCGGGTTCTATGTACACTTGCATTCCTTATTAAGACTGATACCCCAGCATGTGTTAAAACATCCCTTAGAAGCTGAACTAGATTATGGTGGAAATCCTTAACACTCAGTATTAGGAACACTTGGCCTTGTCCCTAGATGATCCCCTTCACTTGAGTTGTAACACGGATGGGTTAGTTAACCAATCTGGGAGTCACATTCTTGTCTAATCAAGGAAGGTGCTGCTCCCTTCCTCAAAACTTTCATTACAATTAGATGAGATAAATGTGTAAAATGCCAGAAACTCGGTAAACATTCAGGTGTCAATTTGCTTCTCAAGACCTTAATCTTAATTTATTCATGTTCAGAAATAAGGATAAAACCTACACCATCTGGCTAGTGCTTCCTATTAATGAATATTAACCCAACTGTAGGTAGATAAGTAACTAGACACACACACATAATCCTTAAAAACAAACACACGCACACAATAAACTAGTCAATGCTTTAAAACTTTGCAATGTAACAACTGTCATTAGAGATATAAAAAAGTCCATTAATCAAAGAAAAAGTACAAGCATTACTCAGAAGTTGTGTTTTTTTCAGCAACTTTTCCCCACATGGGTAGAGAGAGATTCACATTAAACCCTCTGAAACTTTGTCCCCTGCTTTCTAATTGCACTGTATTAGAGAGTGGATGCTAATATTTGAAACAATATCACTTTTTTTAAGGTTAACCCAGCATAATTTGATTTAGTAGGACAAGAACTTATAGTAATTTAATTTCAGAAAAACAAAGCATAGTGACTCTGTCCTATTTCTGGTTTAATGCAATGTTTTCTGTGGCATTTTGAATATAATCTAAATCCAGAGCCTGGCCTGCAGTGGCCCCAGAGACCTGGATTCCACTTTCTCCCCAGGCACAGCAGACACTTTTCTGATTCACTGACTGGCCTTTCTGGTGGCCAGCCTTACTGGATTTGAGCAACAGAGCACATCTTTTCTTTGCCAGGTGCTATTCTAGGTACCAGAGATACAGCAGCAACAATACAAAATAAACACGCAAGACAAAGTTCTCCCCCTCACAATGCTTCAATGCAAGGAGGAGAAGGCAGCAATAAATAAAGAAAAAATAAAATAATTTTGATTTATTTACATTAGATATTGAATAATTTTAGAAATAAAAAAAGCACGGATGAAGATGAGTTAAGCAAGAGTGGGTCTTCTTTTGATTTTACCATGAATCAATTTTCAAAGGCTCTTACAGGTGTGCCCTCTCTCCACTCTCTCACTGATTTCAACTTTGACAAATGACTGCCAATCCGTTAGCCCCAAACTTACACAGCTCCACTTTAGAAGGTTCTTACATGTTCCAGATCTGCACCAAAATCTTGAGTCTTTCCTTAAGAAATATATTTGTCCTCACAAAGCCATCACTGAACTTCGTAATGTTTTTCTATGTTTTCTGCTATTATTATTTAACTCTTGGCATCCCCAACACATCTAAGTCCTATAAGGATAGAGGCCCCCTCCCTCCCTCCTTCCTTCCTTCTTTCCTTCCTTCCTTCCTTCCTTCCTTCCTTCCTCCCCCCCCCCCCCCCCCCCCCCCCCCCCCCCCCCCCCCCCCCCCCCCCCACCCCCTGATGCAGTACAGCCCTATGTGTTATACAGAGGCCCAAACTCACTCTGGAAATAACTTCGCTTCCTTTGGAAGTACAGTCAACAGAAGAAATCAGACCCATGAGAGAGGAAAGTCAAAGCCCTTTTTGCTCTTGACATTGAAACTTTCTGTTCATTTAGTATTCATGTATTGTGAACACATAGGGAAGGTTACCAGTGATTTTTAACCTAAAATTGGGTTTCTATATCCAAACCTCTCTGAGAGACCTTGCTCATTCATTTATCGGTTTCTCTCACTCACTGTAGACTTATTAAGCACTCATTCTCTGAGAGGTGCTGCATTAGGTATTGGGCATTAGATGGGAAAGCGGGTCAGCTATGGCTTCTGCGCTCACATGGGTTACACAATCGGTGAATGAAACCAGGCACGGAGGAAGCCTTGTTGGAAATGGGAAGGGGATTTGCAAAGGGGGAGAGGGGAAGGGGAGAGAAGAGGGGGGATTTTTTAAAAAGTGACTAAGATGAAATAGGTATATGCACTAATCCTCAATGTAATTATTATATACTCCAATCATACACTAACAGAAATAATAATTATGGAAAAATAAACTGGGGAAAAGGAAGACAGTATTAATGCAAATAACCAAAGAAGAATCAAATGACAAATTGCAAGGAACAGATAAAATACACATAAACTTCGTGCAGTTTAACAGGTTTCTGGCACTTCTATTTTCAATTCAGAATGCCATCACCAAAGAGTCTCCGGCTGGGCATCTAAAGTCATGCGGGGGAAAGAGAAGGAAAACCAAGAGGACCCTGAAGTCCGGGAAAACCCTCCTGTGTGCATCCCGGGGATGGGGAAAAGCAATAGTTCAGGTAAACAATGAAGAAAGATTTCTTCAAACACCCTTCCTAGCATTAGATGTTTCTTTCCAACAGCACCAAAAGGAGATAACACCAAGGGACATCATTAACGGCAGGTGGGGCTGAAGAAACAAAAGCATGCCCCAGGGAGATTTTTTAATAAGTAGCTAAGCATACAAGCCTTGGTCTCAGACATGCTCAGATTCAAATCCACCCCTGCCTCCAAGCAGCCCTGTGATGTTGGGAACACTGGGCAGTCCCTTTGATAGCTCCTTATCTTTTTTTTTCCCTATAAAGTCCAACAGCCTGGAGGCTTTTGCAGGCAAATGGAAGAATCTTGAGAACATCATGCTTAGTGAAGTGAGTCAGAGGCAGAAGGTGAAGCTCCCTATCTTTAAAATGTGGATAGTATCTGTCTGCCACTTGAAGTTGATAAGATTATTACATGAGATAATCATGTCAAATATTCAACATAGTGCCTCTTTTACATGACAACAGAGCTCAGTACATGGCAGTTTCCATTAATTAACAACCAGTCTACCAGATGACACAATTCAGTGCTAGTGTAGCACCTGATCTAATGTCCTGCTCGAATACAAACCCCAGCCTGGCTGCATGTTGCTCTAGCTCAGGAACTCGGGTATACACCCACAGGACGAACCAGACTCTGGATGCTTTAGGCACTGAGGAGTCTACTCTTTTCTTTTCAGGGCTTCCCTACAGGGTGGTGGATGGCAATAGAAAAGTAAAAACATAAAAATAATAAACACAAAGAAAAGTTGTCTAGTCAACTTCTGAAGAACTATGTGGAATTTGTAGACTGTGAACTATGTGGAATTTGTAGACCACTTCTGGACTCCCTATTTTGCATTCCGAACTCGTAGATCTCCAGAAATGATCCAACCTAACTCAGATCCAATTTGCTCCTTAGGTCAAAAACATTGCAAGTAAAACTTAATAGAAGAAAGCACATAGGAATCATTGAAAGTAAAAAGGATACATGTGGTTTTGCTCCAACAGACTAGCTCTTTCTCATGGATGGTTCTATTAATATGCCATCTTTCCTCCTGGTTATGTTATATCCTATCTCTCTATGTTCTGGTGTGTTCCAGAACTGAATCAAGGTATAGTAAGAGGCGACTGTCTTAATAATTTTAACTGACATATCATAATGGTGAGTATGTATGGAATATTGTGATGCTTTGATATATACATATATAATGCTTAATGATGGAGGGTAATTAACACACCCATCGATTCAAACATGTTTTCTTTGTGTGAGAGGCATTCGAAATCCTTTCTTCTATTTATTTTGAAAGACACAGTGAACCACAGTTAGCAAGAGTCACCCCATGGTGCTACAGAGCACCAGCACCCAACCCTCCTACCTAGAAGCAGCAAGATGAGGAGTGGCACAGAGGAATCTAGAGAGAAATCCAGGACAATTTGATTATTGAAAGAATCAACAGCAGATTCAATATATTAAAATGCTTGTTTGAATTTAATTCTTTTCAGATACCTCAGCAGCATCTCACAGTGTAGGAACACTGTCAATCTGTACTAAGAATACACATTTCACACTCTGCCCAGGGTCACAAAATACCATATAATTACACTTGGCAAGGGACAACCTTCCAAGTTGAGGAGGTCTTTTGAGTAAAGAAATAGCTTCGGTGCAGGAAAAAAAAGAATGCCTGCAAAAGAAAGAAAAAGCCCGACCCAGCTAGTCTGTAGCTAAAGCCTGCAACACGGCACCAGGACCAGCACGCAGTACTGCTTGTCCCGGGCAGAAGGAACTCTAATGAGGCTTAACTTTACTACTAAAGAAAATGTAGTGGACAGTTCAATGAAATTAAAATATGCCTTCTGTGTTAAAACTTTACAAAGAAATTTAGAAATATTTTTATTTTTTTCCCTTCATTTTCTTTTCTTTTTCGTGGTACTGGGGATCAGTCAAACTCAGGGCGTTAGCACTGGTCTGTATCACCACATTCTTATTTTTTATTTTTTGACAGGGTCTTGTTAAGTCACGAAGTTTCCCAGGCTGGGCTTGAATTAGAAAATCTTGCTGCTCTGCCTCCCAGAGTGCTGGGACACAGGCATGCCCCACCTTACTCAGCTGGAAAAAAAATTTTTAAAAGGTAAATAACATATGCAACAAAAAAACGAAGAAGCCAATTTAAAAATGGGCAAAGTATTTGAGTAGAACTTTCCCCATTAAGGATCTCTAAGGGGTGAATACACACTTGAAAAGGTGTTCAACACTGTTAATTGTTATGGAAGTCTAAACCAAAACCAAATGCAGTGGTACTTCACAGGAGATGGCCTACAAAAACAAACAGAAAAATAAAAAAGGGAAGGGAAAAGAGCTGACAAAGAATAAGCCAGGCATGGTGGCTTGGGCTCCAGAGCGAGAGCCTGTCTCAAAAAAAAAAAAATCATCTTAATAGACCATGTGCTTGAAGCCAGTGATTCTTCTAGAAATCTATGCCCACCCCCCCAAGTCATAGATACATGCACATAACTGTTCATCATAATTTATCATAGCCAAGAATTGGAAGCAGGTAGGAACTGGTTAGACTGATTATGATAGAAACAATGATAGGAACATAATATAATTAAATTCATGCTCTAAAATAAATTTAGATGTGAACAACATAATATACCACTAATTGGAAAATGTAGGATAAAATTTTTACAAAAGGGCAGGAAATTTTTAAAGATGATGCATGAAAGTAAAAACATCAGTAAAATAAAAATAATAATAAACACAGTTAAAAAGTAGGAATATGTATTTTCTTATTAGGTACAGGTATCAGTATGGTAGGCTCTAACCTCACTTAATCATACATGAACTCCCTGATAGAAGCAAAATGTATTCTCATTTTATAAATGAGTAACGTGAAGCCCCAAAGGATAACATAACCTTCCTGATGTCCTGTATTATGGAGTAAAACTAAAATGTCCCTCAAGCTATCATGTGTTTGGAAGGTGCTAAATCATAGTGATGCTATACTAATCCGCTGACCCACTGACGCATTTTTTCCTGAATGTTCTATTTGAAGCCAGACCTGGTTGCAGGCGGGTCACTGGGCACATGACCTGAGAGTGTACATTCTTATCCTTGCTGCTTCCTTGCCTACTCGCTGCTTCCTGGCTGCTATGGGTGAGCAGTTGACTTCTGTCTGGCTGGCTCTTCCTTCGTGAAGTTTCTGCCCTGGAGCCAGCCATCTTTGGACTGATTCCAATGGAAACACTCCTCCAACATTTTTCAAGTTGTGGATGTGAGATATTGCATCTCAGTGATGAGAACATGACTGCTATATTCTTAAACTAAAAGTCACAAAGTCAATATCACATTCAGGCAGCTTTGTTCCAGCGCTTACAGTTTATTATTATAATTTTAATAGAAGATTACCACTCATGGACACTCACCTTTTTATTCTTTGTGTTTTTATATTCTAAAATTTTATTACTAATTTACTACTAATTTTCTTACTAATTAATTACTAAACATTTTATTACTATTTTTTAAAAAATATACATAACAACCTCAGATGACTTTTATCATTGTGAGTCTATTTCTAGAAGTTAATAGATTTGAAAACTGTCAGTCACTATCTCAACCCAGGATGAAAAAAGGCCAACAGCCAGACTTCTTCTTCTAAATCACTCAGGAAATATTCTCTCAAGCATATTTTTTTTTCCCTAGGAACAACTCTGTATATATTCTCTTCCTCTAACAGAAAAGATCAATCAAAAAAATTAGGACTTTTTCAACAATACTCTGGAATTGCCTAATAACTCAGAGAAGAGTCCGTCAACTAACTGACCTGTCAAAGTCTACAGCAAATAAGTCATGATTCAAGTCCTGGCTCTTCAAATTATGACCTTGGGAATCACCTGACCCTTTTGTCTACGATTTGTAACTGTAAAATGTTGGAAAATTATTCAGGCCCTATCAGCCTCATCAATTTGAACATAAAATTATGCTGAATAAAGACAGCACTCTACAAACAGTCCACGTGCTGTTAAAAATTTAATTCTTATTACAGTCACATAAAAAGCAAGTAACCAACAATGTGAGCAAAAAAATGTCAGGAGCTAATGATTACTTGAGATAATAATCAAATAAAGCTTTGAATAATATTTTTTATCCCATATAAAATGATAAAGACATTAACTGAACAATTGCTAAGCTGTATTTTTGTCCATTTCCTTCAATAAGCATTTGTTAACTTATGACTACATTTAAAACACTAAGAAAGATATAAAGGAACCCACGAGTGAGCCATACAGACCCCTTTCTCAGTAGGAAGTCTTGATCCAGTGTGAAAAATAAGACTGCATATATATGCTAACAATAAAATTTCATCACTTTTATGACAGTTAAATGCATGAAATGCTGTTTGTAAAAAAACAAACAGAAATTATGATTTTCTGGTGAAATCAAACCATAGGCTGAGATAAAACTTTCCAGAATGTAGCATTTGAGCGGGTCCTTTCAGAAGGAATTTCAAACGCCTGAAAAATTTAGGGGAAGAGCTTCCATTCATAATAACTGAGCAAACAGCATCAAAAAGGGTTGAAAGCTGGTGGCTTCCAACCTAAAAATGGTATAGAGACCATTAGGGGAGAGAGACGAGAGCGAGAGAAGAGGTGCTTTACCTGAGAGAAGAGTATTATGGGCTCTGGTGAGATATTCCACAGGGACAACACTTACATATCAAAGGTCGCTGAGCATGAACTACATGCATACTGAGTAGATCACGAAGTAAGAAAGCATATGACAAGTTCTATGTGGACAATTGGGGTGATCCAGAGATGGGGACAAATAGGAGGGATTAACTTTCTAATATCTTCAATATGTATTTTCAAGGTTTATTATGAAACACGAGGACACAAGCCAACCCAAAAGATGTCAAGAGTACACGTTGTGTTGCTGCAGTATTTGGTACTCTGGTGATGGTAATGTTAACATTCTCAAATGGATCACAAAGTTGAAACAATCTATGATTAGTAAGAGGCTTTAAGGCAGCCTGGGAGTTTCTGTCTTAAACTCTAAGATAATTCTCCATTGCAACTACAGGCCAAGACAATGTTGATAAGATGATAATCTGTTAACTTCCATTTAAAATACATGAAGTTTTGATGCTAAGCTGTAGAAGGATACAACAGTTAATCACACACTCCTTCCTAAAGGGTTAACTGAGGCTTGACCTCATGCATCATGGTTTTGTCAGTGTGGCTTTATGGTAACTACTGAAATACATATGTAACAATATTTCAACATGGTTGCTAAAGAGTCTTATTTTCAACCCAAATTAGCAGATGCTCTTTTGAAACAGGTGCACAAGAGGAAGCATTCCCCAGAATTTATCATGGTAGTTTCTTTTATATCTCCTGGCTACCTACTTTCACCACATCCAGGAAGGAGGGTGACTCTGTGCCAGGAGCACGCACCAAAGCAGGGGTCCCCTGAGCCCTCCTTTCCTACACTTGTAATTGTTAAAATCTGGCAATGGAGAAATTCTGCAAATTAAGAGATCTATTAACTAGACTTAAAAAAAATCAATAGTCAAGGGGATTCCATAAGGCAATGCTGATGAGTTTATAGAAGAAACAGCAACTACACTTTGTACAAATATCTTTTAAGAAAGGGAAGGATGCAGTTTCATTACTTCTGAATAAACTCAATAAAGTGAAAACAATTAGGGAACCAAAAATCATTGGTAATGATTGGCTGCAGTTGCCAGGCTAACGGTGTGATTGGAACTCGGCTTTCCAATCCAGTCTCAGAGTAGAGAGTACAATGAAAATTGCCAAGAATGAGCCCTTCAGTTACTGGCTAGTAGGTGGACATCTTGATATCAGCTTAATTGAATAGGAACCAATGAAGACAGAGAGAAAAGAGGAGTATCTGAACCACCAAGACTTTCAGAGAAACCTAACACTTCCCTATCTAAGTGTTATTCTATTTTACTATAAATCCTGATTTAAGAAAACTATGGAGCTGCTTCCTGCAGAGTGCCATCTGGCAACAGAACACCTTCTGTAGGAGAGCTGGGTAATTTTGCTGATATATGGCTCAAAAAAATACAGCTGAACAGCTGAGAAATGCAATGCTCAATAGTCCCCATCTTTTTAAACTGTCAAAACACTATGAAGGTCTATAAGAAAAAAGAAATATATATATATATATTATATATATATATATATATTATATATATATATATATATAATATATATATATAATATATATATATATATATATATATATATATTTATTAAAGAATCTGCCATAACTCAGAAGCCACACTGAACATAGCCAGCAAAAGATGCTAGCCCGAATGGCCTAAGTATCTTTTATTATAACCATTATGCCTTAAAAGTGAAGAAAAAGAAACCCTAGAAGTAATAACTGACTCCATGGGGTCACAGAATCATTACAAAATTTCATATCCAGTAAGAGTTCTTGCAAGAGGTCTAAGTTAAGCTATGCATACTTGTTTCTCTTTAATAAAATAAA
Organism: Ctenodactylus gundi; assembly: GCA_004027205.1. Classification (NCBI taxonomy): domain Eukaryota; kingdom Metazoa; phylum Chordata; class Mammalia; order Rodentia; family Ctenodactylidae; genus Ctenodactylus; species Ctenodactylus gundi. The sequence continues at coordinate 56,610 of PVKB01001220.1, forward strand.
TGCATATGCATGTGTGTTTATCTTGGTATAGGAAACAGATCAAATTTAACCCATATCCAACTAAGTCATGTTACATCTGAAAAGCCTTGACATTTCTGTATAAAATACAGAAATCGATCTATTTTATTGAAAAAACAAAGTACACTTGTGAAATACGGTTTTTCTCTGGGAACCAAAGCTATCTGACATTGGTCATCCAGACTCCCCATCAGTCTGATCCAGGTGGATCTCAGTTACTTGGAGTGAAACTGGTTATAACTGAATTATTTACAATCTCTCTACTAGGTCCTTGACAATTTAAATTTACACTAAAGCAAAAAGGAGTACATAATTGTGACGGTTGTAGAACAGGACGACCCCTCTCTCCAACATTCTACCTTCTTATTGTTCCAAATCTTAACACTGTTATAAATGGTGGTTGCCTTCTGGCATATGACCACTTCTCTGAGAGTATCCATATTTTACTTACATTGCTATAATAAACTTGGTGGTGTGGCACATCGCAGAGTTGATAAAAAAAAAAAAAACTCATTGCTGATTTTCAAGCACACAACCGAAAAGAAGCACACTGCTCCCTCAGGGGACAGAAAACATGTGCTTATGTAAGCACGGAAGGGTCCTACAGTGGAGGACGTGGGACCAGACATGCTCTGGGGATGTTCTATAGTATTTATGCAAAAAAAAAAAAAAATTCAAAGTGAGTAATGGAAAATGTAGAAAAAAAATAGCTAAGAGAATAAAAAAATCAAAATAATCAAAGAAAGGGAAACAAATGATACAGGCAGCTTACAAACACTATTTTAAAGAATTATTTGGGGGACATATTATTAAAAGAAAAATAAACCAGTCTTCTGAGGAGTAAAGAAATAATTACATAGCTTTAAATGTATATCACTGGCTTTACCAAGTAAAAAGCACATAGCTTCAGCTGGGCAGGGTGGCATGCACCTATAATCCCAGCACTCAGAGAGCTGAGGCAGGAGGCTTAAAAGCTTGAGGCTAGTCTGAGCAACTTAGGGAGACCCCGTGTCAACTCACCACCTAAAAGGAAATAGATAACCAGAAAGAAAGATAGACAAATAGATAAAGCTATGTGAATATATATAAAGCTATTTGAATATATTTCAATATTACTAGAGGATTAGAAAAGATGACCAAAAAATTGAAAATAACTGTCTTTATTTCTTTGGAGATCCTTCTTGAAGACATTGCTAGCTTCTTTCCACTCCTGTTCAGACACACTAAGAAGCAGCCAACTTGAACATTTTTGATATGTGGTTTAAGTCTCAGCAGCTACTTCATCTCCTTGGTTTGGTCTGCAAAATACATTTCAGTGATGGCTTCATTACCATTGTCATAGTCTGTACAAATCCTATTACAGAAAAAGAAGAACCTCATAAACAGCAGTAGAAGCAGAGACTGACGAGCTCGAGATAAACATCTGCTTCCTCTCCCACCAGCCACCTCAGGTACTCTGACACGATTCCTCCGTTACAGTTTCTAGAATTTCGTATTGATAATCTTCCTACGATCCTCTAAGTTAGTGTGGAGAACTAAGGTTTCCACTAAAGTAAAGAAGAGAAACAGTAGCACTTTCATCCCCCCACCTCATCTCTCTGTTCCTTAAGGAAACAAGAGCCACTGTCCTCTCTGTTCAGCAACCCTCCCCAAGCCCCCGTATCAACACATCCCTTATGATGAGACCCAGGGTTCGACCTGTCTCACATCTCATGCTGTTATGATTCCATTTGGATGATAGCTTCCAACTCTTAAAATCCAATAATAATAATAAAAGCCATCAAGGACTACCACTGTATTAAATGGTGTTGACCCAAAGAAACTCTGTGAAATCTTAAATTTTGTGGAATTTGATGATTAAGAGTTTGATAAATAATTCTAAGTTATTTTCTTTTATGCTAGATACTTACTAATAAATACTGTAACTCTATACCATGTTGGTTTCTTAAGAGCAAATAATAATTAGAAGATAGGCCTATTTTATAACACATGTATATGTGTGTGTGTGTGTGTGTGTGTGTATTGTATATGTATAGCATCCTATACACTTATTACAGATAGCGTGCACTTTGGTCCAATCATGGCCACTCTAGCAGTACTTACCCATTCTCCCTTTCTAGTATTTCAGCTCTAAGATTTCTTTCAGCTTTCTGATGATCCCACCAGCTGTAATTACAAATGCCACCCACACTATTCTATTGTGTGAGAACCTGTCACCCAGGAGACACCTCAATATTAATGCTGTATCGGTGCCCTGAGCTCAGTGAAATCTTATAATTTCCTTCAAAGAGAAAAAGAATAGATGCAAACCACTGGTTTCAGCAGGACACCGTGGTATATTCACGTATTCCCTTATTTTCACAGTCACTCACTCCTTTACTAACTCACTCATTTGGTCACACATTTTTGAGCATTTGCACCACTCCTCTTCCCTCTTTAGATGCTGAAAGTACAGAAATGGAAAAGAAAAGTAGAGTTCTCGCCTTGATGAAGCATCCAATTTAGTGACTGAGAGAAAATGAAGAAATAAGCAAACATATAAGAAGTACCTAGTAGTGACAAGCGCTACAAAGAAGCTGGAATAAAATAGGCAGATGATGAGTGACAGAGAGTGAGCTGAGCCCAGGGACCTTACGCGGTCAGCAGGAGACAGGAGAAATTTTGTGAGTGTGTGGTTACCTCCCAGCCTATAACCATGCCCATCCTTGGTTCGATGCCATCTCTAGTCAGCCTCTCTGGTCCAGCCAGTAAGCCTCCATCTGAACAGGTGCTGCTTCCAGGTGAAAACCTTAGGCACAGGTTGTCCCAAAGGCAAATAATTTTCCCAATTTATTTGTATCATATGCTTTTACTTGAGAATACTTGACAGGATTCTGGAGAAACAATTTGACTCTCATAGGATAGAACTTGACCCCTAATAGTGTGAGGTCCCACGCTGAGCACACAGATACCCAGAAAGATGCCTCTAATCTCAGAAACATGTGCTTGAAGTGACAGTGAATTAACAACTGAGAAACATAGAGGGTCCATTCAAAAATCACGGTAGACATTCTTAAAAAAAGACTTGCTGGCAGTCATCACATGGTCATCAGGTCAAGGGATGCCACACATACCTGGATTTGAACCGCAGTTCTTCTGATTACAACTCAATGACAGTAGGCAAGTTACCTTTTTCATCTGTCAAGCAAAGACAATGATATCTAGCCTAGAGGAAAGCTGTGCCGTTGGATTATGACATCATGGAGGGAGACTGGACGGAGTTCCAGAAAGAATAGACATGACTCTCAGTACTGAGTCTAAACTAAAATCATCAATGATTCCTCCAGCTGGAACCTAATTTTATGTCTCAGTGCCAACACTCCAAGGCCAGTTAAATGAAAAAGCCCTGAGTTCAAACCATAAGTGGACATAAATTTCTTTCAAAGTTTCTAATGCAAGAGTTCAGTTGAGCAACATTTTAATAACATTTTAAAATTAGACAAAAATCTTTTCTTACTGAATTCTATTTCCTTACTAAACATATCTGGAGATATCTGGTAACTTGATCTTCAAGCAACCCTATGAACTGTTTTTCCCCTATATAATTATGTTTAGGAAAAATATCAAAAATAACTAGCTTCTTAAAATTTTGATAAAATCAGTAGTATTAAAAAACTCATATCTTGTCATTTTGTGTTAGAAGTAAAGAACTATAAAGGGTGGAATTTCATCCTTCTGCCCTACAGCCATGTCCACTCAGAACCTGCGGATGTGACTTCATTTGGATATAGGATTCAGGTTTTGTGTTTAATAACACCATAATATTTTAGTTATGTTCAGATTATACCTGCTAGGTGGCATTGTGCCCAATGTGACTGTCCTCATAAGATGTAAACAGGACACACATTGACATAGAGAAAAAAGCCATGTTGAGGCAGAGGTATAGATTAAAAGGGTAGTCCTCCCTCAGAAGCACCTGGAGCTGCCTCAGGCTAAAGGAGGCAAGAAAGGATTCTTCTCTTCAGACAGAACATGGCTGGGTCAACAACATGATTTCTGATTTATGGCCTCCAGAACTGTAATACAATGAATTTCTCTTGCTTTAACACACGAGATTTGTTTCAGGATCCAAGGGACAATCATACAATGATGGTTTATCCAACACCCATGTTATTTTTAGGCCTTTTGACCTCCACAAATCCTGTTTTCACTTTCATATGCCCAGGATAAGGCTAGAGAGAAAAAGAGGTCAAACACCCTTCCTCTGCCTTCTAATCAGTAAGGAGCCAGGTAGATTCAGCCATATTGCAAGTTACTATGGAACCTAGTTGCACACCATTAGTGTAGACATTAGCATGAAACAAGACCAGTTCCCATGGGCCACGCTTTCTCCATAAATTTCACTCCTGACGAGGGGTAAAAGGCAGGATCATCACTGTGCAGGTAAGCATGATCTGGGGAGACGTAGTAGGAACAACAAGCATCATTTCCAAAAGCTCAAAGAGGAGAATTATCTACATCGAGGCAGTGCTGCTTCTGCAGTCATGTTTCTACCTTCCATTTAAAGGCAGATAAATTTTCTGTGACAGCTCTTAATAGCTTCCACAGTTATTCACTGAACTTGCCCTCAAAATTACAGGGTAATAAAAGGATAATAGCATTAGACTGACTAAAGTGGAAAGGTGGGCTTTTCCAATAAAGTAGCCATCTCATTTCCCCCGGTATCCTGCACTGCATGGTTCAGGTTATGTTTCCTGTGACTAGGGACCAAGGAAGAGCAAGATGCAACTTGCATCCTAGACTCATCACTTGTTCATTCACGAAAGAGCAATGTTTTTCTTGTTACTGAACACATCTACAATAGCCAAGTATTTTTAATGAGAATAGTACAATTTTGAGCCTGTTAGGGTAAATCATACAACTTGGTCAGCACTCAGCTACTCACAAAATTGCAGTGCCACGAGTGAATTTCCAATACAAAATTCTCTTCTTGACTCAATAATCTACCATTGCAATAGGGGAATTGTTCCTACGTACAGAATCAAGGAAATTAAGCCAGCCACTGACTGGAAATGCACAGCTGAATTTTAGGGGTTAGGAACAACAGGGGCTGCAAAAGTTACTCTGAACTGAAAGGTAGAAGCTGAAAATTCATTTTTCCTTAGTTTTTGGATTGCCAAGGTAAAAGCGAATGAATTCTGAATTTCCACCCTCAAAAACTTTGCCACTATTTAAAACGCTGTTGAATAACAGGTATACAATAGTTTCTTCACTTCCTCTTTGGGAGTCTCCTCTAACCTTGTTTTTTCCCAGCTTTTAGAAAGATCATTTCAAAGCACAGATTGAATGACTCAAGTCACTCCTGGCTGCGAACTCACTGTTGGCTTCTCGGTACTTTCGCACCATCATTGCCATACACAGGAAGAGCCACGTGTCACGAGGTTCTGGTCTCTCCTCTTCCTGTCCCCTCTTCACACCAGCTGTTGGTCTTTCCTGTTGCTGTCCCCCCTCCTTTCCCCTTTGGCTACACTTCCTGCAGCCACAAGGTCCTGCTCTCGGTTACTGAATCAGGTTAGCCTCAAAACTATCTACCTTGCCCTAATTCTTTGGGTGACTAGCTCCTTTTCACAGTTTTAGGACCCCCCTGTCTCCCAGTAACATTTTTTTACTCACGTCACACTATTTGTTCTTTATGAGTTGTTCTCAGTTTGTTTATGTATGCATATCTGAGTTAGATTTAGCTCTTTATGTAGATCTCTTCCATACAGAAGTTGGTCACTCCTCCCCAATTTTTCTTTTTTTTCCCCCATTTTACTGATATGCATAAGCGCAAAATTTAAGGTTTACAATGAAGTTGAGCATTTTGTGCACATACATATCTTGTCAAGGTGACAAGGACTTTCCCACTTTCCTTTTGTCCCTCCCCTACCTTACCCTCCCTCCTCCTCCCCCACCCTACCCCCCTCTTTCACTTTGTCTTTCGTCTTAAGTTCCATAGGTGTTGTGACCTGGGTCTCTCATATCAGAGAGACCATTCGATGTTTCACCGTCTGCTTCTGACTCGCTTCACTAAGCATGATGTTCTCAAGCTTCTTCCATTTGCCTGTAACTCCCCAGTTTTTCTTAACCATGGAAGGAGATCCAGTTGTGCAGTAACAATTCCTAACTTGTTTGTTCCCTGGTGAAATGACAATGCTCCTGGGAATATACATTACCTCTTCTTCACCTTCAAAAATACAATACACTAACTTCCTATTACATGTGTCACAGTGCACAGAGTCTTCGCTGTCACATCTCTCTACTCTTGTGCATGTTTGAGACTTCGTGTAGACAGAGCTCATTTTAATGAGTTTCATCTCATCCTTTATACTATAGCTTCATTTATCCTGCTAAGAGTTCTTAATTACAGTAATATTCATCTATCTAATCATATAACTGATCTGATTGTCAATGAGAAATTATTTTGCCTTTAAAAAAAGGCTTTCATGTTGAAACTCCCAATGCTTAAATAACTAAAATAGATTATGCATGCATATCTCAGACCTGACACTATGTTAAACTAGATCAACCACGTTTTGTGGTCTCACCTCTCTAGTTTCTCAAGAGGAGGTGACCACTTTCTAGAACTCCCCTTTATTTGAACACATGCCACTTGTAAAGATTCTTATGTGTAAACCTATACAATGTGCTTGAGAGTCCTAATGCACACAAATACGTTAATTCTAAATTCAATCTTGTCTTGGTTTTTATCACTTTGCTGATATCCAACTTTAGGAAATATTATTAAATAAATTGGTACTTCAATGATACCATCTCCGGCCTTTACAAAACAAGCAGCAACATCAAACCAGGACACGCCGCTGTTCGTCAGCACTATATACACTGGGGTAAAACTTCAGGACAGGTACTGTTTCGGCAAAAATATCAGGTAAGCAAAATAAAAATAAGCTGACAGCTTCTGGTAGAATGAAAAAATAGACATGAAATACAATTCAATAAACCTAGAGAAAATCTTAATTCCCAAGGAGAAATTAACAGAAAATTTAAAGTATACTCAGACTCCAAATTTTAAGAATACATATTATTGGTCTACATAATACACAGGTAAATATAGAATAAGACTGCAGACTCTTCTCTAGGGAATATGTATGGAAGAAATTCAAGTTCCTATAAGCAAATGGCATGATCTTTTAAGGGTCACGTTAAGCCATACACAAAGCATAGTAATTATAAGAAGAATTAGAGGCAGAGAGCCAATTTCTTGATATACATTAATAAACAGTTTCTTTGCAGACTGGTTAAGGAATTAAACAGGTAGCAAATGCTCTGGTGAGATGTTTTTTGGGCAATCTCAAAAAGTCTACAGTTCCCTAACCTCTGAGCCCACTGTCAAGGCAGCTAACGCTGTTTGATCATGAAAACCCCACCTATTGACCTAAGCCAGGATCTCAAAAACCGTTCCCAACACCAGACTCCAAATCACAATTTAGATTCATCTCCATCCCTGGAGATATGATACCAAACTTATTCTAGTATTCAAGGATACCAGAAAGCAAGTGACCAGTAAGGAATAAGAGATTGAAGGAAAAGCATTTCTTCAGGAGAGTAAGGAAAATATATGTTGTATAGAGAACAAAGTGGAGACATTTTCAAGGTAAGCTTGGCATCATCAACCGTATTTTTCAGCAACAGTGCTAGATATAGAAATGTGACTTGCTTCTAAATACGTTAATGATTTTCCTCTAAATGAAAGTTATAGCAGAACATGCTTTTTAAAATAGAGAAATACACAACAGCTTTTATGTGTTTATAGGATTACTCCAGTAGTTGACTGGCTGTGATGATGTGTATTTGCCCCACCTGTCTGGGAGGAGAAGCAGGAGGATAGAAATTTAGACTGCAGGCTAGACAAATAAGATACTCAGCAACACTTTGTGTGGACATAAATAAACAAATAAATAAATAGGAACAAGGCTATAGATGAGACTAAGGGCCCTGGCTTAATTCCAAGTACTACAAACAAGCAAAATAGGACAAAAAGAAGAAAGACTTTCTTCAGTAATAACAATGTTTGAGAAATTTAATGGTTCACCAACTTAATATTTCCTTTTCCTTAGTACTGTTTCATAAATTATGACAACCTAATTGCCAATGACTTTCTACCAGAATCGCAAGCTAAATAATAATAGAGATTATGAATTATTCTTTGGTATTATATTCATTAATACCAAATTAGATGTCTACATTACAATTATGAAGAATTACATTAAATCCATTCAGAAAAAGCTCAAGTCAATTTTTAAGTTGAATGTGATAAGACTCCTCATTTGAAATAAAAATTTTGAAACATTCATACGTAATTAATAATTAATCAAAACATTCAATGAACAAGGAAAAAGGATGGTCCATTACATCATTTCTAGGATTTGAGATAATTAGAAAGCACTTTGGTTGAGTAGCTATTACAGTTCACAGACATGATATGCATGCAGATGTCAAGCTACATTACAACAGTGATCCACATCAGCATTAGTAAGGAATCGGCCAAAACATCATTTGTGAGAATACCTCATAATATTGCCCAAACTCTGAATGATTGGAACATTTTCTCCTTCTACTTGAATTCTCTAAATAAAATTTACTTCTCAATACCCACCCTCCCACCCCCCCACACACATCATACACAATGGTTTTAAAAATTTAACTTGGAGAGCATGTGCTATTTCACCAAACAAGCATTTCTGATACTTTTTGTAAGAAGGTAACTGATTTTATCTGATTAAGTACATGGCATCATGATTAACAAATGCTAAGCACTAAAATGTGTGTATCAATAAGATGAAAGAATTCATGGAAGATTGAATAGAACAAAGAGATGTGGTTAAAAAAAAAGTCTCCTTTATAATGTACCTTCTGGGTAGACACTGTGAAATCCATTGTCCTTCAATGTCTTTACCTGAGAAATTAGAACAATGAGCTAGGTAATATACAAACTCTCTTCCATTGCTGTGTGCCCAGAAGGAAGGCAAACTTCATTTTATAAGAGGCCTAACCTACAACTCCCTCAACTGAGCCAATGTAAGAAATGATACTCGATGTTTATTTCAATAAGCGATGTAGGAGTCAATATGTTACTGATCTTTGAAAATTAGTTTTAAGAATTAATGATGAAAATTGAGAATGGAACATAGTAGATAATTCCTAACAATAATTACTCCTTTTTTGGAAATTAAACTTTCCATTTCAAGTCCATATCATTACAAATAAATCTGTCCTAAATTCTCTTAGTAAAAGTTCTTTCTTGAGCAATGTCAATATCTGTGATGAATAAATAAGATCACAAAACCCAGTGTGTGAAGAAAATAAGACACTGCAAACACTAAAGAGTGGGATAAACTATGAGTTCAGGGACAGAATATGACTCTTAAGTCTTCTTTGTCAATCTGCTTTACCCACAATGGGATATAAAGTAAGGATGACATAAAATAGATTTCCTACTATCTACTTCTTTTCATAAAATTCATTGTTTTTTTCATTATCAGGCAAAAACTGAATATTAAGAACAGCCTACAAAATGTACTTTCAAATTAAGAAATGATTATCTCCAATAAGACACTTAAAATATCTGGACTTCCATGTTGGAAAATTGTGGACTGTATGTGAAGAGACTTCAAAGACTATTTGTAATTAACCTATACCAACTTTAAGTTGGAAAAAAAAATCAATGACCATGGACTCGGTGGCCAATAACTAACTGCTTATGGAATGAATGAATGCATGTCCCAAATTTCAAGGCGCTCTTTTGAAAGAGTCAGTAGAATGTAACACATGAGTAAGAGAAAACAAAAGATATCAAAAGGAGAAAAGAACAAAAGAAGAAACGTCAAGGTGTAGAGTGTAGAAACTTAATGTCACCAGCTATTTTTCTAATTGCTGGCTCATGGCAGTCACGATGTAGCGTATCTACTTGCAACTACAGAGTGTAACTAGCTATTCACTTCACAAACACCTCTCGCTATTGACACTCCACAAAGGTTACTAATCTTCAATACAATTACCCAGAAGCCAAGAGGAGTTGTTTCCTATTTCCTAGAGCTTTGAAACGATGAAGAGCAATTTATGAGGAAGCTTCTCTCTACATTCTACCTGGCATTCAAACTAGAACACTTAGGCAAACTCAGACATTCTTCTACATGTATAATCCCTTTCAAATAAGCCATAACTACTAGTCTATTCAGGATATATCTTGAATCTACTTCCCCAATATCCTCTATAATGTCTTATATTAAATCTGTTGTGACATACTTCCTGGGATTGATTTTTCTCACTATTTCCTATACTTAAATCTATACTTACAGCTAGTTGAAATCATTTCTATGAGCTACAAATTATCCATATTTCATCTCATTTTTCTCATCAGCAATTTTTAAGCTTCATTGATTGAGAAAATAAAAATTTCTCCTATACATCAACAGCACATATAATGTATAATTGTTCACCAACATTTTTCTCTTAAAAACATCATTCAGAATGTTCTTACTCATCTAGGAGATGGGCATAAGACAAATGCCAGTGCTCTTTTTCATGTGACAGAACTGAAGCTCTTCAACTATTCTAAAATAAAAAGCTAAATATTTCTTTGACTCTTTAATCTTAATACTTTTTCCCTATTTTATTGATATGTATAAGTGCAAAATTTAAGGTTTACAATTAAGTTTAGCATTTTTTGCACCTACGTATCTTGTCAAGGTGACAAGAACTTTCCTGCTTTCCTTTTGTCCCTCCCCCTACTCGCCCCTCCTTCCCTCCCACCCTACCCCCCTGTTTTACTTTGTTTTTTGTTTTAAGTTCCTAATAGTTGTGATCTGGGTTTCTCATATCAGAGAGACCATTCCATGTTTCACCTTCTGCTTTTGACTCACTTCACTAAGCATGATACTTTTTAAAACACAGACACCTTTCTTTGTTTCACTAGGCCAGAAACTTAACATATGCAACATATTATAAAACTAATAGAAGTTACACATGATTATTTACCCAATGCTTAAAAATTAGAATACAAACACATTTGAAAAAAAGAACTCGGCTAAAAATATGCATATGTACTTTTTAGAGACTTACTTATTATATTCAATAGCATCTAACTGAAAAATTCTATTTGTTATATTAGAGGAAAAAGCGGCTCAAAAATTGAATTCTAGATTATCTAAATTATAAAAGTATAAAAGGATGCAAATCAGTTGAATTTTTAAAACATTTTTATTTACCTGATAAATTTGAAAAAGTTTCATAAAACGTCAATTAAAATAGGTTAAATTAAAAATGAACACATTTTCACTCATCCACTTAACAGACATCAAACAGAGACCATTATAATATATAAGACAAGCACAACTAAAACTGAGTACTATGCACTTGAGATAGAGAAGTAATATGACATTACTCATTTTCAAATATCGCTTAATCTAGTACTACAGAAGTTATAATTTATTCACTCTACAGAGACAGATGGTAATGGTAAAACGTACAAATTTAATCTGGGCAATAATAAGGTTCAGAGCCTACCTTAATGTTTCTCAGTGGGAAAGATGTCACCCTTGAGCGTACACTTTCGAAATTTGCAAGGGTCACTTCTATCTTGGAGTAGAATTATTCTTATGCATGGAGCATTACAAATATATATTATGCAATACTTTAATTTTTTCATATTACATAATGATCTTACTGATAATTTTAATAAGAGCAGATGAAGTCATATACATAAAGATTTAATGTCAAGATGAAAACAGAGTGTTACAAAATATTGATTGTACGAAGGGAAGGCCTAGGGCTAAGAACTGCAAGGTTAGAGAAGAACACCATTTTTTTTTTTCAGATCAACTGGATAACAAAAAAAGAAAATCAATCTTTTGATATACAGAACAGAATTTCAAGGAACTATAAGATGGTAATATTTTCCCATTTTATTAGTGTGAGTTTGTGTGTGTGTGTGTGTGTGTGAGAGAGAGAGAGAGAGAGAGAGAGAGATACACAATGGTTACACTGAGCTTGAGTATTTTATGCACATATATATCATGTCAACATTACAGTTTCCTGCTCTTCCATTTTTTTGGGATCCCTCCCTGATACCCTTGACTCCCACTATCACACCCATTTGGTTCTATAAAATGCCTTTATTCTCAGTTTCTCATATTAACGAAACCATGTGATATTTAACCTTCTCAGTTTGACTCACTTTATTAACCATGATAGTCTCAAGTTGTAAGTTGCATCCACTTACCTACAAAAGCCCCAGAGTTACCTGTCTTAATGGAAGAGTAGTACTCTGTTATGTACATATACCGTGATTTTTGTGACATTTATTTGCTGATAGGTATTTCAGCATCTTCTACTATTTGGCTATTGTTAGTTGTACTGCTATAAACACAGGTATGCATGTATTTCTGTTATACATTGCTTTGAACTTTGTAAGAAAGATATCCAAAGTGGTGTCATTGGATCAAATGGAATACTTACTACTTTCATGCTTTTCAGGACTCTCCATATTTCTTTCCACAGCCCCACCAGCAAGGGAAAAGGATTCCTTTTCCCCCTGTAGCCTCACCGACATCGATTGCTGCTTGACTTCTTGATGTGCACCATTCTCAGTGGGATAAGATATCGAAGGAAACCATCAACAGAATGAAAAGAGAACCGACAGAATGAGAAGAAGTTGGTACCACTTACACCTCAGCCTGGAGGCTAATAACTACAATATGGAAGGAACTGAAGAAAAATTGACTTCTCAAAAATCAAAGACTTGATTTAAAAATGGGCAACTGAAATAACTTAAATGAGTAGGCAATTCTCAGGTGAAGAAGGTCAAATGGCTTGTAAATATAAGAAAAGTTGTTCAACATTCTTAGTTAGCCCGTAGAGAAATGCAAATCAAAATACCACTAAGAGAGGGAGACCACTAAACACATAAAAATCCAGTATGACAAGTGCCAAAACATCAACAAATTCAAATTCCATGGGTATATATCATATAGGTTGTAACTAAGAAAGGAATTAGGAGACATGTTAGAAAAAGTGCTACAGAAACTGAGATTTCGGGGGGTCTAAGGGGTTTCAGAGTGAGTAAAACAAAGGTTACCTGTGTTAAAGGCTCAACAGAGGTTCCAGGTTGACATGAAGGACTTGAGGCCCAAGCCATTGCACCAGAGGATGGAGTTTCTTTGTTACTTTAGTGTTAGTGCCTTTATTTCGTGTAATGAGTTTTGTGCAATCCAGCAAGCAGTAAAAGGCCATCAAATACTAAAACAATTTCTGTGGTCATTTCTGATTTCAAAATATATACAATTATGTTGAATCCTTAGCCTGGAGAAATAATTACTAACATCTTCTATTTATATTTTGATTGCTATGTTATTTCAAAGGCTTAGATACTCTGCTGCAGGCTTTTAAATACCTGAGAATGTTCAAAGCAAGACAGTGAGTGTGAACACAAATAAACTCATCAGAAAAGGAACATCGAGATTAAACCTACAGTGACGCTTCAAGAGTACTCATTTGAAAATTCTATTTCACATGAAAATACAACCAATTTACTTGAATTAAAATACATAGCTGTTTGATTAACTTTTCAACCCTACCTCGTGGCTTCCTCTGTAACAAAAGGTGCTGCTTTTGAAATCAGGTTTCAATCAGATTTCCTGAGGAAATTGTTTATTAAACCTTCTATTTGAAACAACACAGATATTTTATTCTTAGAAGAATAAGGGTAAGGACTCAACCGAGGGTTTAAAATCCACTTTCTTCCAGGGATATCCATGTAACAATTTGCAATGAAACAAACTACTGTGAAGAATAAAAACACTGACAAAATCTTTTCTTTTACTCCTGAAAATTTTACCTACAGCTGCTAGTAAAGCACTGCTGTAAACAATGGGAGCTATAAATTATGAACTGCTTTTATTTTATCATTGTTTCTTTAAACCACACCTATGCCCTTTCCACCCTTGACCCTGTCCCCAGTGACCCTCCCACCCACTAATCCCTGCAGGGCTCATAAAGCAAGCTGTAAACTGCAAGCCTTGTCTAGACTAGGGGACTGCTGAGAATTGCCTCCACTTTCTCGCCCTTTTCCTGACCCTGAGCCCTCTAGCACAGTACGTCTCATCTCTCTGGGCCAAGACTCAGAGCTCCCTGTACTCTCTGATTTTGCTCTTGCGACTTTCCAGTCCTAGTTTTTTGTACTTTCACACAGGTTTGGTTTTAGGTTACCATGGAATATCTATTGGTGAGCCTGGAGACTTCAACTACTATCCTAACTCTAATCATAAAGCGTCCTCAGACTCTTCCGAGTGGCTGGAAATATTCTTCTGCCTTTTCCTTCAGTTGTAGCCTGATTAAGGCTTGTGGGGAAGGTAGGGTGTGTGTGTGTGTGTGTGTGTGTGTGTGTGTGTGTGTGTGTGTGTGTACGCGTGCATCTGTACAACTATTTAGGTTAGTAATAAGGATTAAACTCACTTGAATGCAACATTTAAGGTAGATCTTATTTAGTGAAAAAAGAAAGCAAGAAAATAATAGAAGGTAGTTTTTGAACACAAAATTAAAATTGTTAACATGCACTCACCATTTATTTTATAAGCATTGATAGAATGAAGATAAAACAGCTGCTATAAACATGCAAGTGTTTGGAAAAGATTAAACTAGTTGCCACTGGAAAAAAAATCTTACATATATATTTTATTGGGGATGGTCTCATAAAAAAGTTAAAATAAGATCATTGAAAAATAAAAAAGATAGTTCAAACAGAAAATGATAGCAGTAATCTTTCAGAAGAGAGATATCAGGAAACACACATAGATATAAGATAGAAATTAGCTCTGTAACCAAAGACGCTCAACCAGTCATCAGGTGCTCCGTCCTGAGGAGTCCCACTGATACAGCCAGTAGCAGTGCCACACACTACCATGGCACGCATGAAGACTCACCAATGTGGCCGCTAGCAGCACCACACACCACCATGACAGGCACACACTAAGCAGAACAAACTTTGTAGGAGTTTGCTTATTTTGAAACTATCCCTCAAGTAAGGCCATTTTCTTTGTTGTTGTTTTACTGCTGCTCTTTTTTAAAGCAGGACTGGCCTGTTTAATTTTAATTAGGGCACCCAACTCTGTTTCACCATAAAACATAAACTCAGAAAACATAAACTCAAAATGCATCCTAAAAATTACTGATTTTTAAGCCCAGTGCTGAACTGACTTGCTTTTTTTTATGATTACATGCTTCATAACATGGATATTATGACTAAGAGAATTGGGTCCCTTGGGATGAGAAAAAGCAGACCATCATGTCTTGGCCTTGTACACTTCTGCGCATGAATAACACTGAACCAGACAGAGGCCAAAGTCCCACAGATTGGCGTCGTCTCCTGGTGCTGCTGCAAGTGGGTAAGGTGGCCCTGCCAGTCTTAGAACCACTGTGCTGTCTTGCTCCACATACTCTCTGTCTCATTGACTTCTTCCCTCAAACAAACAAAACAAAATAATCACAAAAACCCAAACTCCCAGAAATATGTTGTATGGTCAATTAGCCAGAAATGGAGTCTGCCATGAAATGGAGAACACACAACTGCAGGTATACGAGGTCATTTGTATGTTTTAAAAGTTGTGGCTGGGGTGGAGATCAGTGGCAGAGCATGAAATTAGCATGTATGAGGCCCAAGGTAACAAGCCCAGCACCAAAAATAATACTTTGAAAAAGCTCTAATATTTACTCTGAAGAATAATCAGGAAAGACTCCCAGATTCATCAGGCAGATATTTCTTCTTTCCCAAGGAAGGCTACCAGCTGGGGGGAACCCCATTTCTGCCCTCCTCCTGCATCTAACCGCTGAAACCAATGGCAGGGATGATTTTTAAGCTAATTGACCTGGCACAGGAAGCTGTCATGAAAGCGGGGGCCAAAGGAAGCAAGGAGAACTGCCAGGAGCCTGTCTGCCTTTATGTCGTACAGGTTGTTCAGCCAGGACAGCCATTGGGCGCAGGGCCCTCTGAATCCACTGCCGTGGGGGAAGGAGCTTGAGAGGGGCCATTCTTCCCTCTGGCTGTGAGAAGGTGGTGGCAAGAGTGTCCAGGAGGATTTATAGTGACCCACATTCCGCAAGGCCTGTGTATGTCAAGTGAAGGGGGCAGGAAGACTCAAAATCGCTCGGTACTCAGGATGTACTTAACCCTACCGTGCAGTCTGATACTTCAACACAGCTGAGACAGAAATTCTCCCTGTGCACATTGGCAAACGCCAGTGCTTTCAGCAGGGCTTAATGTTCATGAGATGCCCTTCCCTCTCTCTCGGCTTTGCTGAGTTACTGCCCCAGAGCGCACAGAGGTCGCTTCTAGTCTACCCCGCCTAAAACCATTGTTTTGTTTACCATTACAAGTTCCAAAAATAGTGTCTAGACTTCTAATGTCATTTACATCTGCGTCAGAAGAGTAATCAGAACAATAATAATTTATGAATAATTAAGTAGGCTTGATGCCATATGACAGGGAAGCTATTTTTAATTTACAAAGTCCAAGATAACAAAGGTTTCAAAGAGCAAAGGGCATGGAGCAATTACAGGGGAGACTGATGGGAGACCTGACTGCTTGTTAGTCACTGTGGCAGAGCTGATTAGATTCCACTGTGGTCCTCAAGAACAGATGATCATAGATAAAAGTAAAGACCAAAAATATCTTAGCAAGATCATGTCTCCTGGCAAAAGGTTAATTTTAAATATATAAAAAACAACCATATAGGGAAATGGATGTTAGGCCTAAACATAATTTTCTTATCAGAGTAATGGACCAATGATAAAATGGAAAAAATGTGATTATCACATCCACACTTAATCAATAAGGAAGGTAAAAAACTATCACATGTGCTTGACTATGTATTTCAATAATTTGACATTTATTTACTCACCCTACTTCTAAAACAACAGAGTAGGTATTAAAAGACTTAACCTCCTAATGGAGAGGTGGTGATACCAATTTCAAGTTTTCAAATATCAGATGACCATTTTAGTGACATTTAAGCTAAGCCAAATCTCAGCTCCCTCTTTCCTTCCTATTTATAAATTCCTGGCTAAGTCTTACTAGAACCTACTCATTACATCGTAGGTCACTCCAACCCAGGATAGGAAAGGCATGGTGCCACAAAGAGAATGTGCTAGAAGACACCTTCAACAGTCACCTAGCACCATGAGGCCAAATTCATGAGCAGCCATGCAACTCAGCTGCTGCACAGGTGGAGAATCTCATCTGAGCAAGAGAAACATTCTAGCCTGGCTTCATCATGCTAGTTTCACATCGGCCATCTGCTCTGTGATCTCCAGGCTTTCACTTACAGGGAAGCTGTTGAAATAGATAAACATTCTATGAAGTCTTTAACTAGAAATATTTAAAGTACTCTACTCACTGCAGACGTTCCCAACTCTAAATATTTCTGGAAATCAGCGGGAAAATAGATTAACGTAAGAGATTTTATTTAGACCCATCGACGCAGAAAGACCTTCCGGGTGTGGCCAGTAGGAAAAAATAAATAAACATTATTTTCTAACAGATATCTAACTGATGGATTCAACATCAGCTCCAATGTGATGCTAACTTCATGAGGGCAGCAATATATTTTCTGCATTGTGACGTCACTGGACAAGGGTTGGGATCTTAACAGCATGGCACTCGGGAAGCTAACTGCCTGGTGAGTAGTTGCTAAATAGATCTTACATACATTTTGGTTGTTACTGGGCTATGTTTAAAGAATGAAGATATGAGATAAAGACAAAAAGTATGCTTATGTGATGTCATGGAGTCATAAATGCATGAAAGTGACCTTGGATTTCTGGACAGGAATATAAGTCCTAAACCAAGCATTGTTTATGCAAGTAACACAAAATTGTTCAGTTCTTCCTTATTTAAAACATTACTTGTGCTTGTTCACACAGTCATCTTCTCAATCTGATCTATATTTTTTCCCACAGCACATCACACAGAGACGACACTAATCTAGGAAAATGGAATCAAAAGAGAAATTCTCACGTATTCAAGCTAGGGGTCACCCTGATGGTTTGTTTGGTTTGTGATTTTTTAAATTAGGTCACTCATGGCTCTTTCTTGATTTGTTTGTTTCTTTTCCAGTTGCCAAAGGAATTAAAAGTCAAAACATAAACTGATGTAAATCGCCTCTGAATCAAATCCCTGCTTAGAGTTTAGCAACAATGTCAAACATTTCCTCTAGGAAGCTATTAATTTGTTAGCAGAGACTCAGAATGAAGAACAGAGGTGGTGTATTCGTTTGCTTATGTTATTATAATGTGAAATGTGCTCCTTTACACTTAAATGGACAAACACACACACAAAGCATTAACTTGGGGTTCAGTCAAAGTAAGCATAAGCTTGTGCATTCATTATAACCTCCCCCAAAACTCCTGTGGTAAAAAGGAAAATCACCAACACCGACAGCTGGTTTGTGTGACACCATGCTGCCCAAATACCACTGCCGGATAGGTTGACTGTCACATTGCTACTGTTCTGTACCGCAGAGGGAGACCCCGAGGTGCTTCCAGCAGGGTGGCCAACATTCTGTAGCTAACTGCTTGCAGCTCTGTGACTAGACTGAAGGAAGCACGGCCCCACATGTGTCTCAGAGGGGAATAGAAGGACACTTTGCTTATACTCACCCATCTGTCTGGTCACAACAGAATTGTGAAGGAGTGACGTTCTGCTTTAGTGCATCCTTCAAGAAAGATTTTCTCATTACCTGCATTCTGTCAGCTTTCTCTCAGACAAAGCCCAGTGGACATGGTTGCATCTTCCTCACTAACAATAATATATTCCATTTTCTAAGGTTTCAACCAACGTGAAGTCCTAACAGACTCCATTATTATAGAGAATATTGCTTTGTAAGTTAAAGCCCAAATTTACATTTTTAAACAGTGGACAAAGGAAGGCAAGACGAAAGTCAAATGCCTACACTTAAACACCCACTGTGTTTTTCATGGTTCTAGGACCGACAAAACAACGCACATGATCCTGCAATGGAAAAGACCTGTGGCGGGAATTTGCATTGTTCCATGTGGCAGGCGCAGCTCAGAGAGCATGGCTTCCCTAATTTTTAGACAGTTGATGAATGCCTAGATCTCAGGCCACATATATCAATAACTAAGCAGAATCAGCTGACCTGTTCTAGGAATTTCTTCTCACTGACTTCGGCCATGTGTAATACTGAGGTATTCATAGCACTTCCCAGACCCAGAGACTGAGGTAAAGTGAGACTGAGCAAACGCATGCTGGATAAGCTATCTCCTCAAAGAAGCCGAGTCTCAGCTTCTCAGGGCATCTGAAACTCTGTCTCACTTCAGGGAGCCCCTCTTTAGACACTGAATCACGTCACCATACACATAACACCTGATTCCCATTGAGTGGGCACAGTGCAGCTTCCTGTGTACCCGAGGTGTTTCCATCTGGCCCACACACTGATTTTGAGAGGATAAAGAAGAAACACACAAGCAAATTTCATCAAGTGAGTCCTAAGGCAAATCTTAGTACATCAAGCCACAGAGAGGCCAATTAAATAATCCAATGAAAGAACTCGATTTTTTCAATGTGGGACTGAATTATACCCAGAATCCCATAGTCAAAACTAGTAAATCAGAGAATAGAACAAGAAGGCGGGAATGATCCAATCCAGGTGCTGCTTCACAGTAGATAGGAGATTCCCAGGGGCATGAGATTCCCCTTCATTTCTGCTACTGAGTCTTCTTTTTCTATGCACAGAAGCAATCCCACAGATTTTGAGTTTTCTCAGGGACTGAGTGCACATTTACTTTTCTTTGCCTTTCAAAGCTAGCATTTCATTTCCCCTATGAGCCTTCTTGCTACCTGATACAGAATGATACTCTACGCATCCCTTGGCTCGTGCGCTGTCTTCCTCACTATAATGTAAGCATCGAATTGACTTGTTCACATGGTCTGTTCAGATCCTAATACCTCGCATGTGTGTTAAAGAAATAAATCAAAAAACATAAATGGCCCACTGATGTGCTGAATTATAAGAAACTCTTCATTAAAAAGTGATTTTTCTATAAAGTTACTTACTGTACTTCACTGCTAGTAAAACTTTTGGACAATTTCCTTCCATATCATCCAATCATGTTGTTTGGTAATAAGACCCAATATTATCTCTCATTATTGCATTAATAGTTTATTCAAACTCTTAGCTAACTAGATTTGCCTGATTAAATCCATTTAATATAATCCTTTGTAATCCCCCAGTGTCTGTGCCAGGCTCCAGCCTGCCTACTCCAAGGCTCTGCCACTACCAGGTCTGGTCAAGCTTCTTTTTCAATCAATATGGATCTCAAGTTGTCACATTTTCTAGCCATGAGCCTAGATCTCTGTTATCTCTGAAAAAAGTAAGGAAGATCTCAGGATATTAGAAGACTTGAGCCATTTTTTCCCAAAGAAATAATCAACACCTAATGATACCTGCATGTGAAATATGTTTTAAAAACAAATAATCAAGATTATTTCTCATTTGTATGGGTTTGTCCATAAATCACATTGATTTGCCTTATTACCAGGCTGGCTTTATGGAGAAATGTCGGATCCCCCTCTCCCTCCACCTGAAGCTATGTTTTCATAACATGTGGCTTCTGAAGCACTCAGAGATGCCTCTGAATGAAAGGTCTCTAAGGCCTGGCTCAATGTAGATTTCTGATTATTGAACAATGCATCTCCTTACTAATTATCATTTTTTAAATTAAAAAATTCCCCTTATTCTCCCTTCTTTGAAAGAAATACCATTCTAGCCAATGTTTCTAATGTGTTAGTATGAGTTCCAATTATAAAATTGTTTCATAAATCTTCCTTATTCAAGGAAAAGAAGAAAAGTTAAAATGGGAATGTTTGTTTTGAATTATTTAAAGAATACATAGTGGCAGAAAGCTCTGCTTAAAACCAATTTCTTTATGGAGGAATATCCTGTTTGCACAAAATATTCACATTTCTAGATAGTTCAAAAACCTTTACATCATCTAAAAATCCAAAGGGCATGCTGATTCTGAAATTTTAATTAAAATGTTAAAAGGAGTTTTCACTTCATCCTGATAACAACTGTTTGGAATAATCCATGGCACGCCACACTCTGTCTCTTCCACAGTGCAAAGCCAAATACCCTCAGAGCCCCTCTCACCACAGGAGGCCTGCTGGAGAACAAAACAGAATAATGGGTGTCATTTAAGTGAATTTAGAAGTAGTTTCTTGCTGCTTTGGTGAGGACCAGGGATACATTTATTGGCACTTTACAAAATATAATAGTGACACAATCTGCCTAGGAAAATCTTGGATATTGTAGGGCATGAGGGAAATGGAGTGTTCGAAGTGCAGTGACTTCATAGATACAAATTTAATGATGATAATGTCTGAGCCAGGAATATTAACAAAAATTTGACTGAAGCTTTAGAATATTTCCTTTTATAGTTCTGATATTTTCATTGCTTCTTGTAAAGCGCTGACAATCTTTTCAAGTGAGAAAAAAACATTTAAGCAGTTTCTTGAAATGTTGATAAAATAATAGCTAACGTGAACAGGTTCAGTATACTTTGCGGTTTCTAATTCTGTATAAGGTAGACTATACAAATGTGATCACCACCAATGAGTATTTTATTAATAAACTTACAGGCTGAAACTACCAATAGCATTGGGATAAAAATGGTAGACAATGTGGACAGCACATTTGATCTCTGCTTTTGAAAATAAAAAAATAGTGTGAGTCAAAGTGAAAGTTAAAAAAAAAAAACCACTGCAGGTACATGCACATTTGGAACTGCAATAGTAATTTCTTATGGGGCATATCTTTAATATAGTCACTCTTGTTCCTTTTGATTAATGTTTTCATAATATATCTTTTTTCCTTTTATTTTAACAGGACTATATCTTCATAGTTTTGGTGAATTTATTATAGAGGGCATACAATTAGATCATGCTTTTTAATCCAATCTCCTATTTGCTCTTTTTAATTAGCATAATTAGGCCATTTACATTCAATGTGATTATTGATATATCAAAGCTTACTCTATGTGCCAGCACTGTCCATGTGCAGAGCCAACATTTCATTCTCTAGCCACCATTAATGATTCACCACTAAGGAGAAGCAGAGGAAGCCTAGCAAAGAGTCAGGACGTCTCCCATCATCAGCAGTAACAAGGGCCTTCTTCCCTCTTTTGGTGAAATGGACGTCACATGAAGAGCCGGAACCTTCACTCATCACGTGTCATGCAAACACCAATCAAAAAGAAACAGTAATACACCCTTTAATGTCTGTTAGAGTAAAAGCAAAGAATGAAAAAAGCCAAAGATGGATACAGACAATCTGTATTCCTAAAAGATTCATCAAGACATCAACACGGAATAGCAAGCTTAAATGTGTATGCGCATATAAGAAACCTACAAAAAAAAAAAAAGCAAAACCGGAACAGAGTGTGAAATAAACAAATCATACATTGAATTTGGAGGGTTCAGCAATCTTGACTCAACAAGTGTGAGAACAAGCACACAGAAAATCACGGGTGCAAAACTAGTCCACATTACCACCCCAGAGAATCTAATTAACCTTCATAGAATCATCAAGCTCAATCCTAATGATCTACAGAGTATAGCTGATATTTAAGAATACACACTAACAATGGAATACACATCTTTTCACATGTATGTAGATGATGCACTAAAATGGACCATGTACTGAGTCATACAATTTGAAAATATTTCAAAGAACCGGAAACACACTAAGTATATTCTCCAGCTGCATGGATTCAAGCTAGAAATCCACAACAGGAAGTATAAGGAAAATCCCTAACACCTGGAAACTAAGCAATGCAGTACTAAATAATTCATGGTTCAAAGAGGATGTTGCAAGAAAGATTAAAATAATACATTAATCTGAATGAAAATAAAATATGATGTACCAAATTTTGTTACACACAGCTAGAGTAGTGCTGACATGAAAATCATCCTACTTGATGCCTACATGGGAAGGGGGGAGTAAAGTCTCAAGTCAATAATTGAAGTTTTCACTTCAAGAATCTAGCAAAAATAAGGCAAAATAGATTCAGAGAAAGCAGAC
Source organism: Ctenodactylus gundi (assembly GCA_004027205.1). NCBI lineage: Eukaryota > Metazoa > Chordata > Mammalia > Rodentia > Ctenodactylidae > Ctenodactylus > Ctenodactylus gundi. The sequence continues at coordinate 79,757 of PVKB01001220.1, forward strand.
AAAAGGAAATAACAAAGAGAAGCAGCCAGTGGAGTAGAAAAAGCAGAGTAACCGAGAATCCTGACCGCAGGGATAGCTGAGTCTTCAGAGAGGCTGATAAAACAGACAGGACTCTAAGAAGACCAACAAAGAAAAAGAAAGAAAATAGAGATGATGGAAATTCTTCTATCAGGGAGGAAATGGGGGGGGGGGGTAGTCTTGGCTTGTGTCGGTGATGTTTAATCTTTAATGCCAGTGCAACTGCCACAAATGAATAATATCCTTCAAGAAGGAGTTAATTTCTCTTTGATAGCAGTTTTGTAAGATCCTATAGTAGGAACTCAAAATGTGCAGTTATTTTCCATCTATTTCCAATACTGTAAACATCTACTGGGCAACTCGATGATTTTTTTGGTGATAATGAAATTTTAAGGGTGAAAGTATAAATAATAGAGAAGTTTCTCAAGAGTTGAGACATTGTTTCTTTTGTAATCACCAGTACATTCCCAGCACTGAGAGCCATGTCCACTGTATCTGAGAGACAGTCAATATTTGCTGAATGAATAATTGAAGGAATTCATAATTGGAAGATGCACAAACAGTATAAATTAGAAAACAGGCTGAGAGATTAGGATAAACACTTGATTTACTTGATTTTTCTCCCAAAAAGAAATCCATAAATCAGAGCAAAAGTTATGAAAGGACAAAACAAAACTTGAGAAACAAAACGTGTGTATGTATAAATACGTCATAAATTATTGCTCAAATTTTTCAATGTCCCTGTTGTATTTCAAATCTATTCAGACAAATGAGTTACGGACCACTGGAAATCTGTTGTACTTGAGTGAGATTCTTTCCCCGGATTTTCTGCAAAAATTAGCACAAGACTTAGCAAAAGTAAACTGGAAACAAACTAAGTGACCTTGGTAAAAAGTGGATTGAAAAAAAATAAAAACTTACAGAAGTACAGCTGGTTTATTTTAGAAAGTTAAATGATTTAATACAGTGATAATTTCTGAAGAGAAAATTGAGCTTCAATGAAGCATGCATGTCTTTTTCCACATTATCTGCAACAGTGCATGTAATTTGCACACATTTAATTAACTAATAAAAGCCCTATCAGTAACATCAGGTTCGGAAATGCCATTATTGATGACATACTGCTCCATCAGGGCTTTGTTGATTGTATTTTGTTTTGTTAACACTAAATTACAACGTGTCTAAGAATGCTGCCTAACGCTTCCACTTACTTTCGTGTATTTCTTGATTTCTTGATTTCAGGTTTGTTAGGGATTTTGCATGTAAGTGATCATTTAAAAAACTGCACAAACGTAAAGTTCTAACTAATCTGAGACACAAAAAAGACAGCTCATAAAAGAAACATCATTACAAATAAATTCGCTAGACTTTGCATTGAGTTTCGCGGCAGACTAATCAGGCTGATCACAGACCATAGGCATACGGAGTATCTCTCACTCTGTAACTTGCAATATTTTGATCCCCGTTTTCTGATAAGTAACCTTAGTAAAAGTACATAAAACTGTTCCTACCAAAACAACATATTCAGGCAGACACTAGAATATGAGCAATATTTTCCCACGTGTATATTGCAAAACAAAAGAAGCTTATGTACTGAGCCCTATTTTATTCTAGAAGTGAAAGAATGCAGGGATGATTTAATTTCCCTCCATTGTCCCCATTGTCCCATGAACATAGCATCATTTTTGGCCAGGAGGAAATTATAGTAAAAATGCGCCAAGTGAGAAGATGGTGCGCAATAACATACATAGTTATCTGTTCATTAACAGAAATCACCTTCCTATTGCCAAGTTAGAATTGTAATAATTATTCTCTTAAGGTAATTATGTTAAAGCTCCTGTAAAATTACAATCTACACTTCATTAAAATACAACCATAACAAGTTGGGAACTTCTACGGAGCCAGGTTTCATTGTCGGATACAAATTTTTGCCTCTTAGGTCTGTAGTCAATTGATTTCATTTAGAGGCAATTATCTTTCAAGCAAGTTGGCAAATCAGAACGATGGTTACGAAGATCACTGGGTTAGAGGCGATGGGAATAGTGGTGTAGGGTTGTTGTTGTTCAAAAGCAAAGCTTGAGGCCATCATTGAGGTCATGCGAAAGTGGTGTGGACACGATATGTTGATGATTAGACAGGAGACCTGCGAAGTCAGATTGATCAAACTTGACACCAAATGATCAAGTACCAGGGCAGAAGGAGCCAAACTCATTCCTCTGACAGGAACAGAGATTGGAAAATGCCAAGTCTTATGTCAGAAGGGGCGTCAGGGAGGGTGGAAGAAAAATCACGAGTTCTTCTTGGGATGGATGGCCTTGCAGTCATCTGTGGGAGGTCCCGATGAAGATGTACAACAGGCTGTCGAATGGGCCAGGCTCTTGGCTGAGAGGCCAGAAACTACGGCTCAGCATGCAGGAGCCGATTGTGGCTTTGCACTGGGGGTCAAGGACATACAAAAATAAGATCTTGGCGGGGGCTGAAGGAATGGCTCAGGGGTTAAAGCTCTTGCCTAGCAAGTGCTAAGCACCTGAGTCCAACCTCCCAGCGCCACACAAATCCAGATGTGGTAGCTATGGCTGTAATCTCAGCACTTGGGAGGCTAAGACTGGAGGACTGGAGTGAGTCCAAGGCCAGCGTGGGCTCTATAATGAGATCAGGACTATAGAGAATGAAACTGTCGAGAGAGGGAGGGAGGGAGGGAGGGAGGGAGAGAGAGAGAGAGGGAGAGAGAGAGAGAGAGAGAGAGAGAGAGAGAGAGAGAGAGAGAACACAGACCTAAAGTTGTTACATTAGAAACCCAATACAGTGAAAGAGAGGGCAAAGGAAGAAATGCCTAACACAGAAGAGAAATGAAGGAAGAACTGCTGTTGAAATATAATGCCAGTGATAGCATGGATTGCTTCAGAGAAGCCAAGGAGCCTGAAACCTGTAACCCCTGTTGGGCTGTACGAGCCAATCACCAATCAGATTGTACATATATGAATTACACACATGCTCTTATATGTAGGCCCAAAGGATAACTGACACATGCATTTGTTTTATATTTCAGACAGCCTGATTATTTCCAACAAGTTTCTCTTATTCTGATTCATAACATTTACTATCCCTTCCTTGTCAAGAAATTAAAAAGGAAGTTCCTAGATGTCACGTTACAGTGATAGGTAGCAATAATATTAACTCTGAGTAAAAATCTTATTGATCTACTTCCTCATGGAAAGTAAAAGCACCAGCCCGGTATGGAAGTACATGGGTAACTTTAGCATTCTGAAATGCTGAGACACGAGGACTCCAACTTGAAGCTCAGCCTGAGTTTCACTGACAGATCCTGTCTCAAAATAAAATATTTTAAAAAGGCCAGGGATGCAGCTCAATACAAAGGTTCTGCCTTCAATTTCCCAGGGCCATGAACACACACACACGCGCACACACACTGACACACACACACACACACACACACACACACACACACACACATACACACACATACTGGGAGAGAGAGAAATAGAAGCATTACAATTGTAAATAACTGACTTATCATGCATCACTAGGATTTTCTCAGTAGCGGCTCTAGCTGCATGAGATACTGTCTCCATGAACTGTACATTTCTGTTCTAATTCTCGCACATAGTAATCAAACCAAAAAACATGTTTTCTTTATTCACTGAGAGTTATCTTCCGGAGATTTTATGAGCGATACTAGGATACTAAATGCACTGACATCATCTAGTACTTATGAAATGCCTTGTTGGAGATGTTAATAAACTTCGTAGCAATTTAAGAAACAGCCATTCATCAGTATAACTTTGATTTCTGACTGCCTGACCTCTCTTTCCACCTAAACATGAATACATGCACTGTTAGGCAGAAGTCAGTGGGATGAGAGAATGCTGGAGACTTACATTTGGACTTGCTAAGCAATGCATTTATTTTAAAAATGCAGGGTGCTTAAAATTTTAATAGCCACTTGAGTACTCCCTTGAGAAATATTTATTTAGGACAAAATGTACCATAGTCACTTCCTGAAGATTAGTAAAGCAAGTTAGAATATTAGAAAAATCCCTTCCTCTATGTAAGACCAGAGCCTCTGCTTTATTGACAAGGCCACTCCCAATTATGGCTCAGTTTAGTCTAATTCCACCCATGCTTATTTGGAGATTATTAAGTCCCTTAGTGTACTCACAGCTGCTCTTCACCCTACAGATATTTTTTAATGGAAGTCAGTAAGACACCATGTGCGCTTCTCTGGGAAGTTCTCCTTGAAGTTATCTGGCTCTGGTACCATGAGAAAGGGCTCCTTTTTTTCTCTCTTCTTCCGTGTGGTGGGCTTATAGTTTGAACAAAGAGAGTCAGTCACAGATCATGTTTTTCTGGCACCACTATGATAAACAAAAAGGATGATGGATGCACCACTTGGAAAGATAACAGTAAAGAGTTTGGTGAACCAAAATTTGTTGGATACACCTTGGAAGCCCGTAGTTGGCAGATCCAGAATACTCTCTAGAAAGAAGCTTCCAGAGCAAGTTGAGCCCCAGCAGCTGGGGTGGCCCTTGAGCCGCCAAGGCAAGCCCATAGTTTTTTTCTTCTAGTATGGTTTCCTTCTATTATTCATTTGGTATAGCTAGTAGAGGGCAATGGGCATTGATTCTGTACAGCTAATGGGCCCCAGAAACTTCCCCCATAGAACCACAAGAGCAGATGATGATGTATAACCCAAAGATCCCCTTTAATGACTAACTCTTGATATTGAATCTGAGACTTGGTATGGTCACCTATTGCCACTAAGGGGAACATCAGCAATGCAGAATGCATATTCAGTTGTGATTTTATTCATGGGCAATGTATATGTTCTTGGATTTCTACTAGCTGTGATTGCCTGCTTTGACTGGCAATATTTCTGAAATAACATAGACCCAGAGACTTACAAACCTTTCAACCCCCAGGGAAGCCATGTTTTTAACTTTCAGGTTTTCTGCCTTGCCAATACTGCGAATTTTGTACCTGTCAACCATCTCTACTAGAATCCACATAATCAAACAGTCCTAAGTGGAACAGGAGGCATTGCTACTAAGCAGATAAACCAAGCTTCTTTTTTCAGTTATATTTTGTATAATTATTAAGTGTGATTGTTTTCAAGAATATGAAGTATTCATCCCAGAAATTTTGAAAAATATTTTAAAAAGTAAAGAGATGACCTATTTAACCAGCTGTTGATAAGGTCTGACCTACACGTTGTGAACATCTATAATAATATGGCTGGTTATAATAATGACCCATGTTTTATTTCTCTGGATGAGAATGTTCTCATATCAGTCAGCGGACAAGTCCCACCAAACAGGAAGTGGCTATGTGCACCCTCGTGTCTTATGGGTCTGTGGGAAGGATATAGACACAAAGATCAGGAAACTGGCAATCAAATGCTACCTCATGTTTTTCCAGTACGTTTTTTCCCAAATAGTCATTCTTGTTTAGTATGTATTTGTGATATAAAACAGCTCCAGTTGGTTCACATATATATCTCAGCTTCTTCTCTTGTACTTCCCTTCCCACCTTCTCAGACTCTTACCCCTCCCATATTCCCTCTCTGTCTCTCCATGAATCTATTCCTCTGCTTCCTACTATTTCCTGATTTGATTCTTTTGCTTATTAATACTTTGGGTTTCTCATATTAAAGCAATTATTCAATATTTAAGTTTCTATGTCTGATTCACTTCACTAAGCATAATAGTCTCAAGATGCATCGATTTTCTTAAAAAATAACTCAAAATGTATCTTAATAACAGAACAATGCTCAAATGTGTATGTACACAATATTTGTATCCATTGATCTGTTGATGGACATATTGTCCCATATTTTGAAAATGGGGTAAGAAAAGGGAAACCATGAAGTTTCGAACGTGTCCTCTCTTGAAACTCTAGGAGAGAAATTCCTCCTGGCTCCGACGGCCTAATGTACGAAGGAAGTTGTCAGATGTTTAAGGAAGAAGACTGAAACATCATATAGTTTGAACTGTGGCAGAAAACAAGGTCCCTGCAGCCGTGGACTAAGCAAATGAGCCACCAAGCTGATGGAAATATATAAGGAGCCACCAGAACTCCCAAGGTGTGTGTAGTCCCAAATAAGGATAGTCAGCTTGTCTTTAGATTTTAAGAAAAAATGCAAGCATGAATTCAGGCAACAGAATCAGACCAAACATTCCCCAGAAGAGGTAGATGGCCACACCCAGTACCCTATGGATCCTAATACCCCAGAACCCAAGCACCGGTCACAGAGTGGGGTCAACACCATCAAAGGACCTGTTCCTTCTTCCTCATCAGAGGCTTCTGAGCCTTCCCTCTTGGAAGTGAAACAGAGTTGAACCTTCTACTACCAGATATGTATCCAATAGAAGGTATATAGAAACCAGAAGTGACTTTGGAGAAAGATTAATGCACCATTCATTTACCGTTATAAGTCAGTTTTGATCCTACTTTATTTCTTCCTTCCAAAATGAGAAATTAGAAAGAAAGTTAACATGAATTATAAAAATTTTAAAATATTCTATTCGCCTTGACATCTAATTCACAAGAGCTCAATTTCTTTTATTCATATACATACACTATGCACAATAGGGATCATATATTTCATAAATAAATTACACTTCTTTGTGGGCAGTTAGACCTCTAGACTATACTAATTTGGTGCTATGATGAACTTCTCTTTTATTCTGTGTTTCTTGTTTTATGCAATATTATATGATTTACTTCTGTCACTTACAAATCTACTTCACAGGCCTGAACACCTGTCAGAGGGCGCAGAGTCCTGTCGCCGTCTCAGACTCCTTCCTCCTTTTCACTCAATTTGATTGGGCAGATTGGCAGATCCATATTCCAGCCTGGTCTCTGAAACCTTACAACAACCTTCTTCTTGATTATTAGGATTCTCAAAGTGATTTTCACTCTGGGGTTTCAATGAGCCTTCTGGTCCCTACTTTTTGCTCAGTAGGAGACTCTCTTTATCCTGTTCTGATGTTTTTAAATTGGAGACGATAGCTTCCGGAATGATGTTTCTTTGGAGGGTCTCTCTAGGAGCACAAGGTTTCTTTACGATCATGTTCCTAAGTTCATGCTCTAAGAAAGAAAAGAAACTCTCCTTTTCCTCCAGTAACTTCGGGTGAGTCACAAAAATTCTACGGTTAATACAGAAGCAGGCGGTAGAGAACAGCTTGCATTCTACCTATTTCTTTCACAACGTGTTTAATGCTTTAAAAATATGTTTCCCTTTTCCAATTATCTCATTTATTTTAGGTGGTGAAGCACAGAGATCAAGAAAGCACACGCTGAAGATATTCTGCTTCCACCTGCATTGAATGGAACGGCACTACAGAAAAGACCCACAAATGCTGTCTGCAGACTTGCCACCACTTTCCCCAGGTAAATGACATCAGGTAAGCTCTGTGGCAGGTTTTTCTTTTTGCCTGAAAATGTTTAATCTCATTAGCAGCCACACTCGGAATTCATTCTCCAATGCCTCTGCCTTCATTTCCAGGTCGCAAAAGCTCTTTAAAATATACCTAATGTTATTTAACCTCTAAGCACAATTATGCATTTTGATAGTTTACCTCTGTTTTGCCAATTCAAGCACTTCACAGGTATTATAATTATACGCATAGGCATATACACTTAGTTTTATTTTTCTAAAGAAATGTTGTAACTATTTTCTTACATAGAGCTTATAAAAAATGGACACCTGTGCTATTACCTTACTCTACCGATAAAAAAATTAAGGATGGAAGATATGTCAGTCACTTAAGACAACAGAGCAGGTGGAATAAAATCAACACAATGTGATGACACAAGCAAAACTAAATGAAGGAACTTTTAATTTTATCTCTGTATTTTCTTTTTGCAGTGCTGGAGATTAAATACAGGGCCTCATACAAGCTAGGCCAGTGCCCCAACACTGAGCTACTCTCCTAGATTTAATCAGTTTTTTTTTTTTTTTTTTTTACAAAGCAATATTACACAATGTGTTTCTATCTACATACGAGCTTGAGAAACTCTCAAGCTGTATTTATTCGGACGAAATGCTCATCCAGTGCCTGTTACACTGTAGCACACTGGACACCACTCAGACTGGCAGATGTTCCCACACCAATCAAAACCTCCCCTCCTAAGTTATTTCCACTCTTGCTGGAGCCACATAACACAACATGAATAAATATTGAAATCTGTTTTCCCAAGAGACATGAGCAGGAACAACAGCAGATCTTCTAAACATTTCTCTCTTTTTAGAAAAGGCAGGGTGGTTAGAGTCTCAAAATTATTAATTTAATAATGAATGCATTCTTGTGGTTTGGATCTGGAACCTTCCTCAAAAGTCTCACATATTGGATATTGTGGAAAACCATGAATCGCATGCGCTATTGAGAGGTGAGGCCTGAGTGGAAGGGTTGGATCTTGAGGGCATGACCCGGAAGGGTTGAATCACTGGGACATGACCTGGAAGATATTTGCTAGCTCTGCCCTTTTTCATTCCTTCAGCTTCCTGTCCACTGTGCCATGAACAGCTTTATTTCCTTCTAGGTCTTTGCCATGCGCTTCCATCATTGCTGACCACCCCTAAAACTGCAAGCTAAAATGAATCTTTCCTCTCTTAAGGAACAGATGTCAGACATTCACTCTCAGCAATAAGAAAATAAAAAAAAAAAAAAAGATAATACTTCAACCTGACACGATAAATTTGGACACTCATATCATTAATTGTTTCAAGGTGGGTTATTCAATGCAGGCCCAAGCTGCCTGGTTCAAATCCTGATTCCAGTGCTTAAAAGCTGTAGGACCTTGAGGGGCGCTTAGCTTCACTGTGTCTTAATTCCTATCTATAAAATGGAAACAATAACCGTGACTTCCCTTGGTTTTGAAAGGATTCAATGAGAGGACACAGGGAACTACTTGCAACAATCTCTCGTACATTGTGATTGTTGAATATTAACATCATCAAAAGGTTATGATTCAGCATTCTTAAGAACGAGAATGTTTAACGAGATCATATCCTCAATGTGGCCATGTGAGCCCCAAATAGGTCACTTGGAATTGTTCACTGTCAAATTCTTCAAAGACTCAGTGAGAGCTCATAGTCTTAGATGGTGTCAATACACAAAAGCACATCATCTAGGATACTTGAAAAAGCATGTCATACAATGTAGCAATACGAAGTTAGAGGTCCCATTCCTAAGTGGTAGTCAGGCTGCTGTCTGTTCGGCTCCTGGAGGTGCAGTCAAGCAGTAAACAAATGATACTAGGATATATTTTTTCTTCTTTCTACTCACAGATAATTCAACAACAGATAATTAAAAACAAAGTTCAATACAGTTTCAAACAAATGAACAAGGAAAATTAGTAATACCAAATGGTACACAAAAGTGATTTAAAAAATCAAACAACTTTATCTCCAGTGGTTGGTCATTTAGGATGTGACCTTTAAACTAGGCAGATTTAACTGCTACATATGAAAACCACCTAAAAGTGACCTAAAAGTCCTGCTTTCTCAGCTTGCAGAAATGTAGCAGACAAAAAACATGATTCATTCTGAAAGAAATACAATAACTTGCCTTGCTTTCAGAGCTACCAGATTATACACCAAATGGAGGAAAATGGGTTATGCCCTACAAATGCAAATAGTGGGAGGGAATTCTTTTTATTTCTTTCTATTTTCTGAGAATTTCAGATCAGGAGTTGCCACTCAGAAATCTGCTCAGAGGATTCGTTGAATTCTCCTAATGTGGCTTCCTGTTGTCTCCTGGTGACCCAGGACCTCGTGCAGAAACTCATTTCTACACAATAATCAGATACACTTTTCATCCTTGCACCTGTATCTAACTCCCAACAAGTCAATTCCAGGTACTGGTCTCAACACGATTACCTTATTGACATTCTCAGCTGAAAGGCTCCCGCAAATAACCATCCAATTTTCTAGCTCCTTCTGAAAAGATCAAAAGATACACCTTGCATAGTACACAAGAATTTACACTGATGGCTGTCTTTTGTCTTGAATACCAATGCTGTTGGCAGTGTTTACTCAAAGCTAGTGGGCAAGTCTCTGGTAACTAACTGCATTCAGTCCAGTACAGTGATTTTTATTGGACATAAAATATGTTTGTGTTTGTGAATGCATTTTTTCAGCTCAAACAACCTTGAGGCAATGATCTTCAGGGCTTCCTAATTGGGGAGGTTGGCATTCAGACAAAAACACTTGCCCTTGGAAATCAAACACATGTCATGCTTGAAAGGGAAGTGGCTACTTACAAGCTCATGGCTCACGTTCATGAAGTATTAGCTGTTGGGTCTGATGTGTTTCCACCAAGGTCTTGCCACATACTTGGTTCAAGAAAATTATCATGACTTCTTGCTGTACTGCAGACAAAAGATGTGTACCGTATTTCGCTACATCAAGTCTGAGATTTCTTTTAGCAAGCTAGAATATTAATTGCATGGATTCCCTTAGTGAGATGTCACTATTTCAGCCACCTTCATTTATTCCCTTGCAACAAGGGACCATATGTCTGGTAGGCTTATAACTGGCATTGGGATATTCATAGCAATACACGTTTCAGATACAAGTGAAGAATTAAAATCTTCATCTCCCTCCAACCAGCTCTCTCTCACTCCAGGACTTTGCAGTGAGCTATCCCAAGCCCTCCTTTTTTATTTTTTTAATTTTTGTTTTTTTAGTCTTGCCAAGTTGCTAAGTTGGCCAGGCTGGGCTTTGAATTTGTGATCCTTCTGCCTCAGCTTCCCAGAGTCCTGCGCTTACAGGCCTGGGCCACTGCGCCCATAAAAGCCAACTCTTCCTTGTGAAATCTCTACATATTGTTAACCCACAACCACTCTCTCAGCGCACTTACTATTACAGCACGTCCATCCACTGCAGAGTCCTATGTGTCTGACCCTCACCCAACAACCACCGAGTCATAACTCTCACTGATCACCAAATCCTGTATCTTACAACCATAACTATCACAACTTCCTTTTCATTTCCTGTCTCTAGTAACTTCCAGCAACATATTGCCCAAGGACCTCTCCATTCCTGGATTAGACTCCTATGACATTTCCCTATCTCCCAATTCCTATACCAGACAATTCTCTAAACTTCTCCACAATTACTTTCCTTAAACATAAATCTAGTTACATTGCTTCTCCACTTAAAGGCTTTCAAACCAACCAGTCAGCCTGCAACCAATGAACACTTTGCCAGGGTGAAGGTGACATCTTTGCCTGCCCCCCCACCCCCACCCCTGCCCCACCACATCCTGATCAGTTCTACTCTGGACCTCCTCTTAGAACTTAGCTGGCTCTTCCCATGCAGGATCTCACATGCTGACATCTGTTCCCTTTACATCTAAATCCAATTCCTCCTCTAAGGATAATTCTAAGGCTGCTACTTCCACAGAAACATGTCTTGTTTTGCCCAAAACAAAATGGCTTCCTTTCCTTTGACTCTGTCACTTCACGTCATATCCTGCTTCTCTTTGTGTCATGGACGCTCTTGCCCCATCCCCTCGGTATGCTATCACACACTCTACCTTTGAGTAACAGGTGTACACAACAATTAACTATGTTTCGTCCACAAAAATATTGTCTCAAAAATAATAACTCATTATATCACCTAGCATTATACAGAGAAAGAAAAAAGAGAACAATGGGAAGATGTTTATATTTCTCAAGACATGAATAATGTTGGTTGTTTTTGAAGAAGATGGACTACTACTTTTGTCTGTAATTAACCTGTGGCCAGGTGGTACACTGACAGAATTATTATAGTTGATGCAGAGTTCAGAATCCAGCCAACAGTTATTTCGGGATGCTGGGGGATGTAAACTCAGGGGTTGAGCAGTTGCCTAATATGTATAAGGTTCTGTGTTTCTGGGATCAATTCCCAGAACTAAAAAGAGAGTGTGTGTGTGTGTGTGTGTGTGTGTGTGTGTGTGTGTGTGTGTGCGCGCGCGTGCGCGTAAACGTATGTACATACTAATGCATTTGTTAAATTAAATGACTGCTATCATTAAAATTTTGACTGATGAAAACATCTTCTTTTGGGATTTCCCTCTTCCCTAGATATCTCCACATTTTTGGGGATCCCATTCCTCAGATCCTCTCCCTTTTCAGTTACACATGCCTAGAGATGGAAATGTTAGCTCAGGCTTCTCCACAAACTGGGTATCTTCAAACTCTTATTTTAACCAATATTGCTTATTTGAAGAACCAGATGGTATAATTTTTCCCTGTTTCCGATCTACAAGCAAAAGCAACTCTTCAACTTTTAACTTACGAAAACCTGATATACATAAACAAAATCTATGAGTCCCAGTTCCCCTGGATGACTCCACAGAGAATCAGTCTATGTTCCTCTATTCCTAGTCACCATTTCTTCATGTAACATCTCCAGCTAAACCATTCACACCTGGGACCTTAAACTTAAATCTGTGAAAACAAAATGAATGGTCAAAGTGAACATGCTTCAAATTAAAAGCTAGGGTTTGACAATGAGTGTATTTTCTTACTTATTTCTTGTCTGATTCTCAGAAAAATAGATCACGATATACTAAATATGATTTACCAAATCAGTTCCTTGGAAAACATCAAATTTGCATAAGTTTTTTCTCAGATTACCTATCAGAAACACATCACTGTGACTAAAAGCTACTATCCAGATAAAATATTCTTCTTTAGCAAAGATGTAGATGAATTTTTGTCAGAGACAGATGAGAAGGTACTGCAAGAAAAGCAAAAGGATCGTGAATATTTACACCCACGTAGCAAGGAGGAAACACTCAGGGAGTGAAAGTGGCTAGGGACATTAAACATAGTAGCAAGGATTTCCACCCAAGTTACCCAGAGTACTTAGGTGAGTAATCATGTGCAAAGAAGTTGATGACCCAGCGAGCGTGGGTTGCTGGGTAACTGCCTTCTGCAGGGCATAAATCTAGGAGTCCTAAAAATGCCAAGGAGCACACTCATATAAACCAAGCAATTGTTCTTCATTTATCCAGTGGCTTATTTTTGAACATCTCTAAACACCAGGTGCTGTTTCCAAGCTTTATTAAAAAGATCAAGGTGTAATAGGGGAAAACACATGCATAAAGCAGCAATTTTATTACACGTGCATAAGGTGCTTGGTGGTGTCTGAGCTTGGTAACCCTCCAGGGACACTAGGACGTGACGTGCTCCCCCTTGTTACCCTACAACTCCCCTTGGCTCTCATCCAGAGTATTCTTTTGAAGAGACTTTTCTGCCTGAGCCCAGGGAAGGAACACTTCAGAGCCAGTCTTAGATCCACTCTTCTCTATTCAATCTCTGGGTGAGCTCCTCTAGTCCCACGGCTTTACAAGCCACCTTTACGCTAATTACACCCAAATTTATGACTCAACGTCCAATCTCTGTTGTCTAGACAGACATGTATATCCAACTACTTCCATATGTGTCAAAACTGTCTCACACCAGACTTCTGATTATCGACCTCTCCACAAAATTTTCACTTTCCCTTTGTAGTCACAGGCATCTCCATTTAACGTTCTCTTATTGTACAGCTACACAAACATATCAGAATATCATGAAGTGGAAATTGTAGTAGCACCTCATTGTTTATGAATGTCTCAGCTGTCCCACCTCTCCTAGCGCCTCTCGTCTCTCTTGCCTGGACTAGTGCCCTTCACGCTTCCGAGTCCCCAGGGAATAATCCGGTGTGGGGCTTGGGAGGCTGTGTTTTCAAGAAGGCCCCGGGTAAATGTCCTGGCTGCTGGGCCAGAGACCACACTTAGAGCAGCAAGGAGCTAGAAATGCTTGAAGAGCCCCCGAATCGGCTCCTGATTTCATCTCTGCCCACACTACCTATGGGCTGCTCACCACCACAATCAGAGCAGTTACATTTCCAATATAAATATGATTAGCACTCTCCCCTGCTCAAATACTCTGCTTCCCATTTCACTCAGGATAAAACCCAACAGGCTTGGCCAGGTCGTCAAGGCTTCCCAAAACCTGGCGCCTGCTTGGCTCTGGGAAGTCATCTGCTTCCACTCTTCCTCCCTCGCTGCTGTCCAGGCATAGGGATTCCCTTGCTGTTTTTGAACAGTCAAATACATTCCCATCTCATGGGTGCCCCCCCCACCCCCCCCCCACCCCCGTGCCTGGGATGTCTCCACTCCCATCCAAAACAACCAACCAACCAACAACAACAACAAAAATTACTACACTTGATCTGTTCTGTCATTTTTGGGGGGCGGGGAGGGGGATCTGCTCCATTTTTTAGTGAAGAATGCAGCCCACAGGCAAACACACATGCTTTCTAGAGCCTACCTTCTTACAGATGTCTAACGTTTAGCACTTGCCAGCATGTTATTAAATACTTATTTGTTATTTTGTTTGTTCTGGGGCACCAGGGATCAAGCCAGGGCCTTCCCACTGAGCTGCTTCTCTAGTCGAGCTTTAAGACTTTAAGACAGGTTCTCTGTAATTCATTGTTTCTCAGGCTGGGCTTAAAATTGTAACCCTCCTGACTTTCAGCTTTCCAGAGTGCTGGGGATACAGGCCTGTGCCATGAATCAGGTTAAATATTTATTTCTTTATCCTGTGTCTTCTCTGGTATGAGAGAACTCTACAGAAAGGGTTTTGTTCCTGTTGTTTTGTTTTGAAACTCAACATATTAGGAACCTTGTAAGCACTTAGTGAATAGAAGACCTGATAACATAAACAGATTAAGGTCAAAAGATATCAACATTAAGTATTGGGTAATTTGTCAAGCTCCCTAACATGTTTAATGTTTTAATTATATAATGAGACTTTAATATCCTCCAACATGTGCCTCTAAATGAATACCAGAATGTCATTTTTTAGAGAAGCCACTAACAAACGCTTTCTTCCTTCAGCTCCCAAAGAAACACTAACACACTCAAACACACACACACACACACACACACACACACACACACGCACGCACGCACGCACATTTACTTTGCATCCATTTGAGGCTGTAAGTAGGGAGTATGACTCAACCAGGAATACTCATCTTGGGAGATGAATCCAGTTAGATAAAAGCTACAATATAGTAGCTACAGAATTTGCTTCGGAATCAGCGTTCCATTCATAATGTACCAGTTTTGGTACTGGAAGAGCTACTGAATACTAACCCTTGGTTTCCTTAACTATAAACTAGTCAAAATAGCACTATTTCCTTAAACTGTTGTCAGAAATAATTAGCTAGTGCACTTGTTGTTGTATACGGATGTTAGTTAAACTACAAACTACTCATGAAAAAGTAAGCAAATTCTTGGAATATGTTGACAGTTTTCTCATTTAAGAATGTTATAATTTTATAATTATATAATCTCAGCTTAAAACAAAAGTTCGTTAAGATAAATAGTTTTGAAGGATGAAAAATGATTGTCATCTACATGTGCACATACCTTGCTTATGAAAAATGGTTGAATGTTGAGAATGGCTGATTTGACTATGAAGACACATCTAAGAAAGCCATTTTATCATTATTTATTTTGCAGGTTAGTCAAATGTTTCCAAAATACTGTCATGCAAACAGTAGTAGTTGAAGTGTGTAATTCAGAGGCCCTCGACCCATGCATATGGACAAGTACCAGTCTGTGGCCTCAGAAGGAACCCACAGAGAACAGGAAGTGAGTGACCAGTGAGCTCCTCCTCCCATCAGTACAACCCTATTAGGCTCTGACAGGAAGTGGAACTTTTCTGGCCACACCCCCTTGCCACTGCTCACCATTTCAAAGATGTCCTCCAACAACCTCCTGCAAAACAACCACCTTCCTAACCCTTAAGACAGTAGTCAACTAAACCCAGTTCCTGATGTCAAAAGGATGCCGAGTTCAGGTGCAGTGCATTATAATTTGATATAATTTGTATTTTACCAAAAATGCCTAAGAAATTAATCTTTGAGAACATGTCAATATTAACTCAGTGCATTTACCATAGTAGCATTTGAATGTCTTTAGATACAATAACCATGTTCTATGACTGATTATTTTTTACTTTCTATATCAAATTTTATTCCTATCAGATATAACATTAAGTTACATCCTTATTATTGATATACTATATTCTATTATAAGAAGTTCCAAATGTGAATACAGTGTGAAATGAACAGTTAAAATTATTAATGTCATGAAAAAATTTGGGGCGTTAAGTGTCTAGAATTACTTTGGTATTTTTTAAAATAGTGTAGGTCACTGATTTGTAATTATATATGTATGAGTTTTAAAAAGTGTGCTTTAGAAAGTTGAACTAAAATATTTGTCATTGAGACATTTGAGAGTTTATATTCTTTTAGACCAAAATGAATCAATAATGTCACATGTTTCTGTAATTCACTGGGTATAGCCTATTTTCATATCTGCAAATGTGTTAAATAGTATCTTGCAAACTTGTGAAAATTAAGAAAACGTAAAAGTAAAAACATTATATATATATATGTGTGTGTGTGTATATATATATATATATATATATATATATATATATATATATAATAAAATTCCAAGACATTAGTTAATGTTAATAAGCATAGTTAATATTATTTTTTAAATTCACTTAGTATTGAAACCAATTCTTGGCATAAACTATATATTGGCCTAATGGCTACTGAATATAATTCACTAATTAGGAGTCATTCATATATATTGAATTCAAGTCATTTAATTTTTGGAACAAAAATATTGCAATATATTAAAGAAAAATTAAAACTGATATAGGCTATAAAGAATAGTAATATTAAGATGAGGAGAAAAAGAAGTCATTTACATTTTTTAGTACAGAATGAAGAAAATCATCATTTAGTGTTAATATGAATTTTTAAATGATTCATACATAGTATTTAACTGAATCTCTCATAGACTACTTCCTTAAAACTAAAATTTTGCATACTTGTAAATTGCATATGTTAGCATATAGTTGGCCTGGAAAATTAATCATACACAGAATTTACATTAAATTAATCATCTGTGATGCATTTTCTATGGTACTATACATTTCTATGCTCAACATTTAGCATAGCCTGCAGAGAAAGAACCAATCTGTTTAATGAATAAAGCTCTTTAGAGTTTGGCACAAAGAAAAAAAATCAATTTTTCTGAAACTAATTAGCATTTAAAAAAGGATAGATTCTTGAAAATCTCCATATCATGCTCATCAATGGTGCAATTTAATAACTTTCATGGGGGAAAAGTCTAATATATTCTGGGGCACTACAATGATCAACATCCTCCTTAAACTTTTGCAAAAGGTTCAAAGAACCTGTCAAATCAACCCTTAAATAGATAGCAATTATTAATGCAAGGTCTCTTCTGAGCTAATAAAGAACAAATACTTGGATACTCGGAGTCCAACATATAGAGTAAAAGTAATGACACATTTCAGCAAATTACTTCTCCAGGAACTCAGTCATTACAAAATTGAGCCTAATGCTCTGAGGGTGGCCGAGTGGAAAGATACTCAAACAGAATGTTATTTCCGACACAGAATGGTGGCATTAGTGACCCATATAGTCTTCACAAAGAGGCAAAAATATCCTTCCACATTTGCGACTTCTCATTTACACTAAGCCTAAGGGAGGGAATAAAAGCCCAAACTAAGAGAAATATGATTCTAGCTTCTAATCATTAAATGTGTATGGGTTTTCTTCACTGCTTGTAAGAAAAAGAGTGAATGTGACCCAGTGCTTTATCCTACTGAGATCTGGTTAACTTTGTATTTCTTCAGCCTATCAAAAACACCTCTAAAAGTCAAAATGTTTTCCTTCCAGAAATGAAACAAGTTTGCTTTTTGTTTCTGTATTTGTTTCTGGTACTGAAGGGTAAAAATACACCAAGTCATGTCACCCCCAGATGGGCAATGGCTCTTAATTTCACAATGCATATCGACCTCTTCATCCAAGAACAAAATCTATGCATACACGTAGCCAGGGTAGGTAACAAGGCAGGAAGATGAGAAGGGTGGAAAAAATAAAATGTTAAAAACGAATTCTGCAAGAGTTTTACCTATTTTGAGAGAACTTTCACCTATTCCAAAAATTCATAATTACATAAAAAATTCAAGAAGTTTGTAAAATCTAAAACTTGAATCTTTGTCAAATGACTTGTTACTATTTATTGTGTTTGAGTAAAAGCGCAAAACACGGCCTCATGTTGACCAATCAGAACCTACAAGCTGTAGAATCTACCACCAATGCGCTATGATCTACCTTCTTGAACACAAAACTCTCATTCTTTTTTTTTTTTTTCCTTTCTGTATCACTGACAGAAATGAGTTTCCCAATTACGGTATGTTAAAATGCATTATAAGGCATAAAATCACAAAGTTCCACAGTTAGAAATATGATGCAAACCTTGGATTGAGCATTCCAAGGGTTCTATAGCCATGGACTGTCCAGAGCCTTCATCTTGTGAAAACATTGTGTGTCCTGCACAAGAACCTGAGATTTTGCCCACATAGGTTTATACCCGGGGCCTCAACTTTCTTGCACGGTGCCACCTCAGTATGATTCACATTTTATAACAACACTGCGAAAGCTGCTCTGCTGGCTTTCCTAGGGAGTTTGTGGCAGGACTGGGCCACTCACCGCCTCTCTGGCTTTCACATAATCACCTGTCACTGGAGTGAGTGTGAAGTGTATCAAGAGATTTGAGTAAGGATTATGAAGCTGAAAAATAAAGATCAAAGGCTTCAGGCTACTGGATGCAACAAATTAGAATTCTTCAGTAACAAATGCATCATTCTTAAGGAAGAAAAAAATAAAGAAGGATAAAGAGAGAAACTATACTGCTAAACACTTAAGTCAAGCAGTGTCATGGTACGGGGAACACTGGATGCTATACTGGGAAAGCCTAATACTGAAAGTACAGTAAGTCTTGTTTCTCCTTTCCTGTTCCCACAGCACCTGGCATCATGACCAAAACCACTGAAAATTTCCTGAATCGTTATTTAACACTGAAGACTTGGGGCTGAATTCACCCTTTCACCACATGGTTTTTGGTGAGAATTCACATTCTCATGAGAAAGTGTTCTGTTTGATGATGCATTTGCAATATCTTGAAACACAAGGAAACAACTAAACAAACAAGAAATGTCACCACCAAACTTGCAGATGATTGATCGAGTAGGAAAAGGTCATTCCTTCCTGACCCAGCTGTGTCTGCATAAATGAGCTCCAACTCACATCACTTATTTTGTCCATTTCCTAAGTTGGTTTGCTACTAGATAATATCTGGATCACACACACTTTTGTGTTGATTCTTACTGAACTCAATTTGGTTCTTCCACAAATCCTTTTCCCTAGCTGTTCACAAAGAACATCATCACATGAGTGACCTCTACTACCAAAAAGGTTTTGTCTCAGTTTAGCCACCATCATCTCCAGTGGAAATATATATGATAATACATGAAGTTGAGTGTATCATTAACCTCTGACCAGTCAACAAATATAAGTAAAAATATTAACAATGGGCATAATGGAGCAAACTTATAAATATGGTCTGGCTTTTCATATTTTTAGAGAAACATACCTACAGAATGCATTCTACTATTCAGGAAAAAATTTCAATGTAGCAATGCATGAAATTTTCTTAAGTAAAATCAAATCATGCAATCAAAATTGATGTTGTTTTTTCTTATATATCTCCTTATTGTCTTCCTGTCCAGCAACAAGAGTGTTCAAGTATTCATGTATTCCACCGAAATCTAGTCACATGATTTTGTAGGTAGTAGATTTTGTAGGTAGAACAAGACTGAAGCTCAATACTTCCAGGAAGGAGAGAGGGGGATAGAGGCAAAAATATTCCCTGGCACACTTATGGTCACAATGTAACTATCACCCATGATCTTGTGAACAGTTAATGCCCTGGGCACCATAAGAATGGGGATTCTAAATGTGACAAAGCCAGCAATGTCTAGTTCCAGCTTCCCTGGGCCATCTGAAGCCTTTCTCAGGCACCTACTGATTTCCTCCTGGCGAGGAAGAATCCAGGCAACTATAGATGGGGAACAAATATTAATTGATAAGTTCACATTTACCCTTTTATGCTTTGCTGAACCACTTGGCCAATCGTTCAGATTAGATAGAGGCTTAAAGAAGTGCCCAATGTGAATGGACATCACAGATGTCAAATTCGGCAGGTTTCATTCTTCAACCCTCACCTTCTCTTTAAAACTTAATGAAAAAAGAGTGAACTGCAGTTCTCTGACCACAAAGCACTTTCATCTCTAGTGATTTACTTAGCAACAATTCGGCTTCATTTGTATGACACTAAAAGCAGTCATCCCACAAGGCTGTCTTAATCAACTCGCCCAGCAGCTTTCAATAAAGAGATTAACTACGGAATTTTAAAAGGGCATGCTGGTCAGTCTATTCTTATAAATTCCACATGAACCAGTCTTGCAAACTATGGTGAACTTTCCTTTACCTCGCCGAAGAATTCCCTTATACACTCAGATCTCAGCAAACATATGAGACAAATACATAGTCTATTTTTATTCTTTAAGATATATTAAATTGGAGAATCACTTCAAAAGCATGCAAGGTGTAGAAACATTTAAAAAAGCAAGCTGTGCTTAGTATGAACTAAAACAGCTTAATTTCTAAAGTACCCAAGAAAACCTAGCATATATTAATTTTACCAATAAGATGGCCCTATTGGATACATTATGGATTCAGTGCTGTCTTTGAAGCTCCAGTGAGTTATTTTGCTCCCTTCCCTTCAAAAGTTATGCAAATATATTATTAAATCTATTTATATTTAAATTTTTCAAGGTCTAGGGGGAACGTTTGCATGCAATAAAAATTCTAACAACAAGCATCAGTCACTTTTAAAATGCGTTTGGTATAGCATGCTTCTTATGGAGCATATATAACACACTTAGACTATGCACTGTTATAAAGGTGTGGAAAAATACTAGAGACAATACAAAACTAAGGAAAGTAATGACATCAACAATACAAGTGAATGACCAATAACAAGTACAGATATTTGTGAATTTCTTCCTATGTATCACCCCACTGAACCCTCTGAAAAACAACCCTATGAGATGGTTTTGCTTTTCCATCCGTACATAAGTCCAGAGACGCTAAAGAGCTGGTCCCACATCATGCACTGGAGCAGGACATAGAGCTGGTAGCCCAGGTTTAACTGCAGACTCAAGGCTGGGATAACCAATGGGCCAAAGCTTTTAGATATACATATGGATCGGTGAAATCATCTTGAGCATCCAACATATGTGCAATTTTATAAATCATAAACAGGTGCGTTTTTATAAATCATGTTCTTGTCCTACTATGCTAAACTACCATGCACATGTTATAAGATAGAATAAAATTTGTGATATCAACAAAAATAGAGTGGTGATAGTACACATGCTCCCCTGAGGGGTTGATACTCCCCTATTTAGATCCTGCATCTGGAGAGACAAACATGAATATTCATAATTTTTCCCAAATTTCTTGAAATGTAAGCTTTCATAACAAGTGAAATTAGTCAGTTATTATCAGCACTTACAAAGCAAAAGTGACAAAGCAATTCTGCGCATCATTGATGGTCATTCTTCTCAGCAGTATCTCCATACGAGGAGAAGAAAACTCCACAGCAAAGGCTGAGGCATCATCGGGATTTTTTGTCCCAGCAATTACTGAATTCAGACCGGGCATAGGAGGTGGGAACACAGCCAAAAGTGGAGGGGTGGGTTGTATTCAAGAAAAAGCCACAACATGGATCATGGGAGCAAGGTTATGAAAGAGGTAACGGAGCTCAAGAAAGATGTAACCTATTTTATTGACAAAATCAGAGACCTGGAAAACCGGGGCTGTCAGACTAATCTTAGATTAACTGGCTGTCCTCAAGGGAGGACAGGAGGAAAACACCTGACAGGTTTGGGAGAACTCAAAGGGAAACAAGATACTCCAACAAAAAGCCTAACAATAACAAGCTCACTGGCTCCGGTCCTAAAAGGTCCCTCCCAAGTCCCATGCGGAACAGCAGTCCCCTTCCTAGGCTCATCTTCCACCCAGAAAACAGATCTGGCCTGTTGTGCCACAGAAGAACAGCAAAGACTCAAACGACAGGGTGGCCTAATGGCAGTATCTCGGTTACTATTTTGTTGCTGAGACACAAGAGCCAATGCCAGCAACTTAGAGGAGGAGCAGTTCTTCTTAACCCACAGTGTCAGGTCTCAGTCTGCTCATGCACAGCTGGCAATGGTAGAAGGGCAGGCTCTGGAGCAGGGCCTAGCTGGAGAGAAACTACTCACTCCATGGCAAAAAGGAAGCTAAGAGAAGGAAGGGTGGAGCCAGCACGGGAGTTACCTGTGCCAGGTGATGCCCCTTCCAGCCACGCCCCATCACTCAGCAGCACATGAACTCCATATATGATTTACAACCTCCAAATATAGGAGACTTTGGGGGAAGAGTTCAGATCCAGACCATTACAGGCAGCATGAGCCCTCTGGGGGTGGAAGATGGAAACCGAGAGCATTACTCAGTCCGGTCTCTTTACACACTTGGCCCTGAAATAATTTATTAGCGTTCTTTCTGTTTAGACCTTCAGGAGGTATAAAAAATTCAATTAAAGTCATCAAATCGTAACTGGCAACACGCTACGCAGAAGTCATTCTGCAGACACTATAAGGAATTGGAGAAGCAAACTCAACAAAGGCAGCGCAACCCTAAGAAATCTCGGTAGGATAAAGGGAAGCAGGCAATATAGAGGAAGAGCAAAGAAAATGCCAGGAGACTCAAAGAAGGAACATTGGACAGGCACAGGTAGTGGGCATCATCTGCGTGGATAAAGGGGATGAGGAGGTGATTCCGAGCTGAAAGAGAACAAAGAACATCCTTGTCACCTAGACAAGACATGTAGGTGCACAACATGCTCAACTTCATCGTAAACCTTAAATTTTGCACTTGTACATATCAATAAAATGGGGAAAAAGAAAACAAAAGTAATGCAAATGGCGGGGAAAAAAGGAGTGTGGAAGAAAAAGAGAACACACAGTGTGCGATCTGATTCACCTGGAGTATACAGAGGTCTTCTCAGTGTCCGAGGGGTGACCACTCCATAGGAGGGTCTAAAAAAGGGTGCAAACATGCGTGCAATTAAAAAGCTGTCCTTGCCTTATAAAGTTGATATGATGCAAAAGGAGAAAAATAGCAAGACAGGTGTGTGGGCTTTGATAATCATCTGAGCACATTAATCGCAGGCAGGTATCTTAGTTGTAGAATAATCGCCAGTTATACTGGTGCTAATTAACAATGTTAATAGTGAGTACCTGGGGTACCATAAACCAATTATGCTGCACTGGGTGTCTGCTATAAGAAATGTCAGTGCTCACAGACACAATGGTCTCTGGCCACCAGCCGAACAGATGGGACCCACTGCAAGCACACGGAGCGCATGGGAGTCCGCCAACCCAAGCAAATGTGTTACACTTGATCCACATGCTCTGTCTCCTTGAGTTTGCCAGGCACATTATTCCAGGTTATGTAAATGAACTGCCGTATCGTTGTGAAACCTCACACGATTCTGGAAACCTAAGCAAATTTATAGACGCGCAAGTCAAACGCTGGCCAGTGGCACAGAAGGGCTGTCATGATTTCACAGAATTAAGAAAGAGCAAATGTCATAGACATGCATATTTTTAGTGAAGTACATAAAGGTAAGGGAGTTCCTCAGAACAAGTGTACATCGTGGCTAACTGATGTTGGTGCTACCCCTCCACTTGTAGGTAGCGGGCTACCACAATTTAGGGCAGGAAAAGTGAGAAAACGTTTTAAAGACGTACCGAAGCTAGCAATCTTCAAGCTACTTCCAAGAATGCTGTCCTTCAATCTGGAAATGAACCTAAATGTTCGTTTGTGAAAAATGAGACACAGACATTTCCAGGAACTCGCTGAGATTCTCTTTACCTTTGGGCCACGCGCGTCTCGTCTCTTGGCTACCTTCCCAGTTCTGTCCCAGGCCTCACCGAGTTGTGTCGGTTCTAATGCCAGTCCATGTCTCACGTGCACTCATCTGTCGTCATGACCAGCAGCACTGTGCAGTTCTTAGCCGCCATCACTGCTCTGCTAGCTTACCACCAACTCCTCTATGGTCCCCAAATGCTCCCTGAGCCCTTAAGAATCTACTCTACTAAGAACTGGCTTCAAAAATCTGCCAAAATCCTCCCTGAGAACCCTGAGGAGGATGTCATGACAAGGCCTAAGTGTCTCCAATGTCAACCCTAAACTCCAACTGCCATGTTTCTGCTACAGCTCTACCAATGCCTTATTCCTTAAACATACCAAGCTTTCTCACCTCAGGGCCTTTCCACTTCCTTTCGTCAGTTGAAATGTCTCTTCCTCATCCCTCACTTCTGACTGTTTTTTTAAAGCACATCACTATGTATATTTCCTTATATGTACTAAAATCACCTTACATTTCTTATTGATTCATTCAATTATCAATTGTCTGTCTTTACAAGTAGAATATAAGACCTATAAATGTCTGATTTTGTCCTCATTCTTGTATCATAAGATCCTTGAAAATGCTTACTATAAAAGAGGCATTTTCTTCAATGAATTGTTAGCTACATATTGGCACACTTCCATAATAAATATTTCACTGAAATTTCTAATTCAAATTTTCCAACAGATATTTTAATATGATAATTCTTTAATCCATTTCCTTTAGCATTTTGAAGCCCTCAATTTTGAAACCCTCAGAAATAGAGCTAATAAGCCTCTGTTTAGGTAAAATAATATTGCCTCAAATTCCCAAGAAACTGCTATTGCCACATGAAGCCCACAAAAAAAGGAAATGCCTGACCCTAACGAATAATACAAACAAACATAGATACTCACTTAGCAAAACTGTTTTTATGCATTACACAAAAATGAGCACTCTCCTAAGCTCTGAAGCTCCTTCCTTTAGTATCAGTTCCCTATGGGCTTGTTAACCCTGGGAGATTTAAGGGGAAGTGGGAAAGGGATGGATGGGTAGGTGCGAGGGAATAGAGATAAAAAGATCAAAAAGCTACATGCAGATATGCAGATACACCAACTTCCCAAGCCATAGGCAATCAGCACATAAATGAAAGAATAATACAAGCGCATACAATGAAATACTCTTCCTTGAGAAAAACAAGGACACCACAATTCCAAGATTACATCAACTAGCTGGAAATTGGCCTCACTCTGAGGAACCTACACTATCTCACAACAAATTCAGAACCACAAGGGGGGATCAGGTAGACAGAGGTGAATCCTTCTAAAGCTAATCTTGTGCTTTCGAAAAACATAGAAAATACTAGATGTTGTTTAATCTAGAGAAATGATCACTCATGGATAGCCACTAATAATGAGTACAATTAATGAGGACAACTTGAGTTCAAACAAACAAATGATGAACCTTGCAAATACAACATGTTCAAAGGTTTCTAATTAATGACGTAGCAACTCTTTCTCTTTGGCCTACTTCCTAGAACAGAAATCTCACCCTTTCAGGGCAGAGATGAATGACCTTCCTCTTCTCACATTTAGCTAGGGTAGGAATTGCTGTCTGGAAACCAAAGTGGGATTTCAAATGTTCTCCTGGAAACATGTCAAAGAGGCATGTAACAAGACTCACCCTTCATGAGAATATCCTCAGAAAAGCTAGTGTAGAAATGGACCGGGATGGAAATTCCAAACTTCCTGCTTTCCTGGTCATAAATTTCAATTTTGTATGTTTCTCACTGAAGAAATTATTACAGTTGTAATTTATCTTTAAAACCTGCCTTTTCTTCTTCCTTTAGATCCATTCAGACATCAGAAGCTGGTGAATTATAAGGCCCATATTCAACTCACTGGGGATAATGACTTTGCAGTCAGAATCACTCTTTTTGTTATGGCTGATTTATATTTATAGGAAGGTAAAGGAAAAGAAAACATGAATCTCAATCCTTAAAGTGAGATCCCTTATACTATTGTAAAATATTAATTTTTAATCTAACAAAAAATAAAAAAGAAAGAAGGCTCCTACTGCTTTCTTTCCAAAGGATTTCTTTACAGTCATTAAGGGTGGCAACTGAAATGTGATTCTGTTGTGAATTAGCACCATCTGAGCTTGCAGGCTGCAGTAGCGCTTTGGGGGATGAAAGATCCATGAAGAAAACAGAAGAAGAAGAAAATTTAGCAACATCCACTTTTACTGCTCAAACTTATTCTCCTTTTCTAGGCTTGGAAATACGACCTGAAAGGTGAAGTCTGTGATCTTAAATTACCTGTATAAAAGAACCTACTTGTTTGTTTGCTGCAAACTAAACATCTCTCTGAGACAGTCAGACATCTAGGTGTGCGCCCTCCTCGGGGCATACTCAACGCCACTTCTATCAACAGGGTACATTAATTTTTCGATGAGAGTGCAACTTTAAAACCACAGAATCAAATCGGATTCCTATGGAAGCTGTATCATATTCTTCCTAAAACAAATTATTCCTTAAACAAATTATTTCCTCTTCTGTGCCTCGGTTTTTCTTTGTTTAATCTATACATGAGAATGATGACAACTAACAGTATTATTGTGGAATTTACTTGAATAAATACAATCAGCTTCTATATCTATAGGTTCTACACAAGAGGAATCAATTGACCAGAGATAAAAATATTTGAGAAATAAAGCACTGGAAATGTACACCTTTTTCCTTATCTTTCTCTAAACAACACAATGTAACTGCTATTCAGTGGCATGCATGTTGTAATCTAGAGATGACTTAAAGTACACAAAAGGGAGTGTAAAAGTAATATGCAAATACTCTGCCATTTCCTATACAAACTTGAGCATCTGTGGCTTTTGATATCTGAGGGGGTCCTGAGGCCTCTCGTGGATAGCCAAGGAAAACTGTCTTTATAAAGCACTTGGAATAAACAATCCATTTCTTTCATAGTAATCACAGCACTACTTATGGTAGATTAGTATCAAGTAGTTATATAAACATTAACCTTGATCCACAAGTGAACATCTCTCAAAATCATCATAATTATGATAATAAAATGAGCAAAAGAGTTATAATTCTTACTTCGTGCCTTAGTTTATCTAACAAATATGTTGTGTCAAAAACCAGACTCAACATTTTTGCAGCAGGCATGTGTATCTCTTGTACTTCTGCAATAAAGTAAATTGTTAAGTGCCAGCTTAACTCCGTGGCTTTTAAGAGAAGAATTTTGTGATAATGGTCACAGGAAGGGGACACGGACTATGCCTTATGGTTGACGGGATGGCTCCCGAGACCCTGCTGTGTGTTGAGCAAACAAGCGATGCGTGTTTTGCCATCATTAAAACAAAAGCGAACATGTTAAATACAGCAGAAAATCTTTGCAGTGAAGGAGCTTGGACAGCGTTTGTCAGTTTGAACAGCTTATGGCACCAGTGCAGCTTGTTAACAGACAATGAAAGACAGCTCCATTAAGCTCAGGGGGTGCTGAAGCAGGGTCGGAAAGCCCAGACCCGGTTTCCCTACCACCAAGTGCGGATGCCATCAAGAAAAGCCATGGCACACAGGGGATCTCTGCAACTCATCAGTATTGAAGATCTTTCACTGCTACCTGGTGTTAGAGTCTGCCTGGTAACTTGTTCACCTGGTTTGATTAATGCATCTAGTCAGAAAAAAAAATAGGATTTGCACTTCAGTTTTTCCTATCGAACTTTCTTTTAAGATTTTAAATTTAAAAAGGAGCTTCCTTCAAGTTGAGAAATGATGGGATGGAATTTCACTGCCCAGAGCTCAAAGTCAACTGCAGCAACGGAACAG
The DNA here is from genome assembly GCA_004027205.1 of Ctenodactylus gundi. Lineage (NCBI taxonomy): Eukaryota > Metazoa > Chordata > Mammalia > Rodentia > Ctenodactylidae > Ctenodactylus > Ctenodactylus gundi. Next base: position 107,576 of record PVKB01001220.1, read on the forward strand.
ATGAAAGTGGGGTGCCTTTCAGGTGGAGTAACAGGGCATCTTTTTCATCAATAACTACCTATCTTAATTGAAGCTCAATTAATTTCTGGTGTTAGGAAACCTCTGAGTTACTGGAAGAAACCCAAATCTAGGGATAAATATCACTCTGAAAAAGATGCTAAGAACCCTGCAAGACATTACAAAAAGAAGCCTCTGTAGGCAGAGGAATGCAGTATTTAACATCAAAGCATGTCAAACATGTCTCCAGGAAGAGTTCTTAGTGCACTCTTTTAATATAAGTCCTCTACCAACAGTAGTTCCATAATCCAGGCCTTCTAAAAGCAACCTGAAATAATTCTATTCGGCACCATGCTCAGAATAAGTCTGACTTGATGTGTTGATAACATTTTATCATCTCTTGAATTTAGCCACTTTCTTACAATGAAATGAAGTGACTCCAACAAAATTAGATTTTGATAGATAACTCCAAAATCTTATTATTTAGAAAAAGGATTTCAATCTTTTTCATCATCAATTAAGACTGAGTAAGCACTCATTGAATGCAAGATTCTGCATTATAAGTTCTGTCCGTATTCTCAGGGGAATAATAATTTATCTTTCTTTCCACAATAGAATTGCAAAGCAGCCCCGAAGATTTATCTGGTGTTAAGTAATCAGAACAAGTGAGAAATAGTAGCAAGTTCAAAGAAGCAAAAATGTATCTATACAATAAAGAATGTAGAAGGTTATTCTAGAGCAGAGGTCACGGACGCAAAAATACATACAAGTATCAGGAAGATAAGTGGGAGAAAACTGGGCTTGGTGTGATACTGGACAGATGCAGGACATCTCCTTAAAACTTCACGCTAGGAAATCACAATGATAAGTAGAAAAGTTGTCAGAGGACCTATAGTTCCCCTTTCTCCACCACCAGGACCACCTAACTAATGGGTGACAGGTTCTGACTTTCTCATTATTGATTTTAAAGTTCCTCTCTACTGGATACTTCTGGTGGGATCTTTTCTACAAGTCACTGAATCTTTATAAGTTTCCCTTTCCTTCTTTTCCAAATGAGGATGGTGAAACACACCTGCCCTGGACGTGTTGGGAGAATGACCATGTGAAATGCTGGGAACGAAGAAGAGTTCGGTGATCTCTAACAGACCTCAACCATGTAAGAAAATACATCGTTGTGGTTAACCAGAGAAGAATGCACAGTGAGCACCAGGTAAGTATTAAACAGTGTACTAGATATATATGGGCAATGGCGCTGCATACGACCTGCATATCCAAAGGATAATCGCATTAGCTACAATTACTTGGAAAAACTCCCGCCCTCTAATTAGCCACACTGGTGGAATGGAAAATGCAAATGACAATGGATTTCATGGTGGAGTCTGAAGATGCACCACGGGTTGGAAGAATCACTTGCCCTGCTGAGAGAAGGGAGGAATCTATGGGACCAATTGTTCATTCATTGTTGGGAACCCCCTTGAATTTATGTAGGAGCTATAATAACATTAATGTAAAATATGTGATTTTTCAAGGTTAATATCTGAAAATGTTATAAGAAGCTTGAATGATGAACTTGAATAGGATTAGCATGAGGCACCAATACTTACAAAGAAATTCATAAAAAATTAAAGACATTTTTAAAACTCAATTATGAGTTTTGCATGCTATTAGGCAAAGGGTTCAATGTCTGAAATATAGCAGTTTTTCTCTATAATTCTAACCAAAATTTCATCAGGAATTTTCTTGAATTTCAAGTAGCTGATTCTGTAGGACATACTCTAGTTAAAGGACCTAGAAACCCAGGACACAGGGTGGAGGAATAGAACAGGAGTTCGAGAACTTGTCTAGAAATGGCAAGGCCCTGAGGTCAATCCCCCAGCACAGCATAAACTGGGCATGGTGGAGCGTGCCTGAATTCCCCCCACCCGGGAGGCTGAGGCAGGATGATTTCCATGAGTTCAAGGCCAGCCTGGGCTACATAGAGAGCTCACATGACCAGCATGTACCATAGATGAGATAATGTCTCAAAGGAAAAAAAATGTCTCTCCAGAAGAACAACAAAATGTTTACAGAGATCTAAGGCAATTAAAATAATACACTTTCAACTATTCAGATAAACAGGTTTGCAGAAGAGAACAACCTCTGAAATTAAATGTATATACATAGAATCAAACCTTACAGCTGAAGAGGCTGTACAAATAGGCAAAAAAGAGGTAGACTAATCAGAGAAAAGTGGATGTTGGCTCCCAGTTTTGGAGCTTCCCATCCAAGATCAGGCAGCTGCATTACTCTGAGCCTCTGGCAGGGATGCTGGCTGGCAGTGCTGGGGCATGCGTGAGGAGCCACCTGCTCATCCTATGAACCAGAAGCAGAAGAGAAAGGTGGGAAGGCCAAGGTCCCACAACCTTCTTCAAAGGCACCTCTCCAGAGACCTAAGGATCTTCTAGTAGCCCTACCTCCCCGAGGTCCTGCCAATTCCTCACAGCACCCTTTCGGGGCCCAAGCTTTTAGCCCATGGACCCCTGGAGAGCATTCAACATCCAAACTTTGGCAAATATCCAGTGTTTCTGCATCCAAAACAGGAGAACAGTGCTAAGGTGGACACTGGGTTCCTCCAAATAAATACTCTAGGAGGCACATCCAACCCACAGCGCTCTTCTTTTCCCCCCTCACTTTTTGAATAAATCTAAACTGTCTCATGCCACATATAAAATATAAAATATTTAATATGCTGTAATTGATGTATGCAAGTATTAAAACTCCCAGGATTTTCTATTGTAACGTTTAAAAAGTCAAAGGCAAAGAACTAGTAGGTGGCAGATTGGACACACCTGCTCTACAGCAAAGAAAATGAGTGAACTATAACTTCAGGGATTTGCCCAGTATTAAATACACACATGTAACTGTATACTAGGGCTTAGCATATTATTAAATATATATATATATATATATATATATATATATATATATATATATATATTCATGCAGCATTTAAATAAAGGCAAGAATCTAATACCAGAATATTATTTTTAGATGCATAGACAATAAGGGGCGAGGTGATTTTCATAAAATCTAATATGAAGTTTACCTCCATGTGGCTGGGCGGGAGGCCCAGCATGCTTGTAAGGTTGTAGGGGTGCTCTAGGTTTTTAATGATGCGTCGTGTCTGTGCCTCATGTTACTGCACAAATCCATCAAATCACTTGTGCACATGGTATATTTTGTAAGTAACACATTTTAAGGAGGAGGCATTAATTCTGTGGCAGAGGAATTCTTTGACTATCTAGATATGAAGTTATTTGGATGCAGTAGGGTACAGTGAAGGGCACATTATGAGAAATATGGGCTCTACTCCTTCATGAAATTTAAATAATAAAAGACAGAGAAATCATAACCGAATAACATTTTAGGGGAAAATTGATATCTTAAAATTCTTCCAATACTTGAAAATCTCTTATTCAAAATTTTTCTTCAAATATTTCATGCTTATATTAGTAAGAGAAAAGCAAGTATATTTGCTCCACAGGGTGATAAAAATCAATTGATATTGCTCATGCAAATGATATCCATAGCAAACTTATTCCAATTTATTGATGGATCCTCTTCTATTAAGCCTCGCAAGAAAAAGCAATAAAGGACATACTTTTTTAAAAAGCACACCTTTTCAAATACAATAGAAAATGGAAAATTTCAATTTGAGAGATGCTATTGAGAATGGATAATTTTCATTTACACAACAGGATAAGTAAAATTCCTTCCACAGGACTGAAATGATGGTATGACAGTATTTTTAGAAATAAAGAGAGAAAAGAAAAGAGGAAGGGAATTTCAAAGAATGCCATTTATCATTAAGAGAATATATCTTCACAGAAGATGAAAATAAGATTAAGACAAAAGCATAAAATACAGTCCCCAAAAGACAGTCCCAAAACTTCTTAAAGATGTTAAGGATGTGTGATTGTATCAAATAGTTATTAATCATACTTTTGTCTATTACACAGTGTGATTTTTCTATTTTTTATTATGAGATCCACAAAAATCAGGCCAATTTTAAAAGTCTACAGAAAGAAGCACATGAAGACACAGTGTCAGACGCATGTTTCTATTTGAATGCTGTTTTCTTTGAATTTGTACATAATTAGATATGTTTTTTATATTTACCTGTCAGAAAAGAAATCAGTGTAGAAAGCAATGAAAGATCTGAAAGAATTTCAAATCAATGAAGCAAGTTCTGGAGTAAGATGTTAGAGGCAATTATAACAAGACTGCCCACACAACACGCAGGGGGAAAAGACCAGAGCCACAGGAAAAGCCGTGATGGGTAGTAAGGAATGAAAAAGGCAGGGACTTCCCAGTAGATGAATCAATGTCTCCTAGGAGCATTTAGAAATTTCACAATGCTGGTGGGACTGTCAAGTGGTACAAGCATTATGGAAACAAATATCGAGAATTCTCAGGAAACTGTAAAGAAATATTCCATTTGACCCAGTGATACCTTTTTCTGGTGATCTTTCCAGAAGATTTAAAAGCACCACGTAACAGCAGAGACATATGTACAGCCATGTTTACAGCAACATGTCTTGTAACAGCCAAATCGTCATATGTACACAATGGAGGGCTACACTCCCATGTGCTATGATATGTAGCATTTGTAGGTAAATGGAAACAATTTGAGACCATCATGCTTAGGAAGTGAATATCAGACTCATACTTGAAATATCGCATAACTTCTCTAATATGAGAGACCCAGGGTTAAGACAGATAATATGAGTCAATTAAGTGAGTGTTCGGAGTCCAGAGGGATGAGGATGAGCGAGGATGTGGGAGGGCGAGAATGGCGGTGGGGAAGGGACTGGGAAGTTGTGATACATATGTGCACAACATTCTCAAGAGTAGTGCAGCCATTCTGGATCACACATACATACTAATAAAACTAGGAGAAAATAAAGTACTGTATTGAAGCAAAAAAAATTACAAAGACACTTTTGGTTATCACAATGACAGGTGGACCATACTTTTACAGTCTATGTGTGGGCATATAATACTCAAGACATTCTTGAACAACAAACTTGCTTATCCTAAATGCAAAGAGCTTCCACGTGAAGGCACAGGGTGAGCTGTTGTCCTGCTTTACACTTTGTTTTTAATTGCAGTGTGGTAGGGTACTTAGGTACCATTTCCTCAACACCATACATTGTTTTCATTTTCTTACACATTTAAATGTTAAGAATCCTTCACAACAGGGCTTTATTTGATCACACTTTATTTGTTGGGTTTGAGGTAGTCAGGAAAAGAAATAGTGATTCAATGGTTTAGGGAGTCTCTGGCACCCTACTCAGGGAGAACTGGGTGGATGGATACCACAAAGAAGCTCTGAACAAACCAACTGCACTCTCCTTGAAGGGTACCAATGCAGGCTGCCAGGATCTCAAACCATTTTCCTCTACTAACAACACAAATACTACTTGCTGACAAATTACTAAAATCTGAGGAATTGTTAAGAGGTAACATAAATCTCTATTTGCAATTAAAAGTAACATAAAGTATTATATTTTGATTTATCAACAAGGTCAGAAGTAGAAAGTAATTACAGGGGTGGAAAATCTTGCTTTTGAATGAATGTAAAGAATAAAAAATGACTTTAAATTACATGCTTATAAACATTTTAATCCATGCATGGTTTATTTTAGTTGCGATCAGTGATGATTTGCCTGACTTTTAGGTTTCACATTAATATCACATTGTCTACATGCCACACATTGCCTTGTGTATAGCTAAGATTAAAATCATAAAGAAATTTCTCTTTGTGCCCAACTGGATTAGCCACAAATCTTACAAAATCTTGGTGTCTTGAGTTTCCCTGGCACCAATAAATTAAGTGTAATAAACAAACTCCCCGGGACTTATTTTTAGCAAGCATGTCTCCAGGTTCAAAGTTTAATCTAGGCCACTGAGAAAGCAAATTTTATATATGATTTCACTTATGATAATTCTTCTAAAGAATTTTTGTAATGCTTAAAAAAAAAAACACAGATTCAAGATTCTTATCTGGTCCTTAACCTAGCTACATCATTGGGATGCGAGCCTGAACCATCCGTGCAGCCCGTGACTGCAGGCAATACTCCGCTACTTGGCATTCAATGCTGGCAATAGAAAATGTAGAAACCTGTGATCAACTTTTCAGGCAACATTCTTATATATTCTAGCAATATGTAGTCTTTTAGTATTAATTCTATATTTTTAATAAAGAAATGAAACTATGATCAACTTTTCAGGCAACATTTTTATATTTGCTAGCATTATATAGTATTTTAATTAATACTTATTTTATATTTAATAAAGACATGGTAAGTGACATATCTTATTTTTGCCATAAAAATGGTGTAGTCCTATCATTCTAAGCCACACTTTTTAGAAAATAATCTCAGAAGAGTCCCACTATATGGCTTTTCATCTACAACATAATATATATAGTATATATAAAACTATACATCACTGTGATTATATAGTTATATATAACAACATATAAAACTACCTGTAACTAGACATTTATATAACTAAAAGAATAAGCTAGAGTTTTCTATTATCTACTATATAAAAATGTAGCAAGCAGTTAGAAATTTTGTGTTTCTATATATTCCTGGGAATTTACATTATGTCTTTATGTATTTTGTAAAATTATTTTTAACATGGACCTAAACGAAGCACAAATAATTCTGCTGGCAGAAAATTTTACTGAAATCATCTTAGAGGAAGAGTAAACCCGACACTTTGGGAGGATTATAAATATGAATGTCCAAATATGATATCCTATGGTCAAAACAGTCATTTTTTTCAAACTACTTTACATATTTTACACATTTCTCCAAAATGTTGCATTACCATGAATCCATGGATTCAGTTCTACAGATTACGTTTGCGTCTTTAAATTATCAAGAATTGACTAAACATTTTGCTACTGATTTCAAGGCTGATGTTTTTTTGAGGTAGAGTCTCACTCTGTAATCCAGGCTTGTTGTGAATTTGCTAAAGCCCAGGCTGGCCTTGAACCCATGACAATCCTCCTGGAGACTCTGGAGTGCTGGGATGTCAGGTAAGGGCCACTATACCTAGCCTATGCTGTGCTGGGAAAGACTAAATATTTAGATGTTTGAATATACAAACTTGACATGGGTGTTTGCATTCTACACCATTAGCTATGATATTTAAATACTAATGAAAACATTAGTCGCACATTTTTAAAATGTGAAGCCCTTCGTTGGAAGTGTGGTCTATGGGGGAATATTTCCAAAAGGCACACACACTGTTTCATTCTATTGAATTCAGTCTTCTTTGTATTTCTAGCTGAGCCAAAGGCGCCGAGATGGTTACTAAGCCAGTCAGAAACTGAGCCAGGATTTTAGTCCAGGTTTTCTGGCACTGAGCACCTTTCCTTGACTAATTGTCGCCTCCTTAATGAGGTTTTAGTCTGTTAATGAAACTGGATCATCTCCATCTTCTTCTACACAATTGACTTCTTTTCTGTTACGTGAGTTCAGTCAATGAACAATTGTAAAAGATAATAAAACTTACAAAACCAACCAACAAGTGCAAAGTCTCATTCAAAAATAAAAATTCCTGTGTCACACCGCCTGTATCATTCCAGAACTCACAGGAAAGAGTCCCAATCAAATAAATATTCTCATTAGAAGGAGAGAAGTGTCATTTTCCATCCCCTAATGATTTATGTAGACAATGCCTAAAACAATGACAATGCTCGCTAGCCATTTTACGAATAACTGCTTATAAAAAGATAGCTTTAAGACAAATACCTACTATTCCATAAACCTTAATCCCACTTGAACATACAGACACTCGGAAACATGCCTATCGTTCATTCTATACCTCAGAATATTTCTGGACTTCCATCTTTTTATCTAAGATGCAGAAAATAAAAAAAATATGGAATTGTTCTCAACTGCTTTGCCTGCTGAGGCAGCCAACAAGCAAACACCAGTAACACCATCTGCTTTTCAGTGCCGGCTCTGAACATGACACATGATCATATATATTCCACAAATGACATTTGCCATCTTCTTCCCTAGAGGCGACAAGCACTCCACACTATTTTCTTCACAGAAACACATTTTCTAGAAATGTTAGCTGGACATTTTGTTTTCCCTTTTATATTGCCTTGCAAATTTTATGGCTTAGAGTTGAAAAGTCAACACTTAAAAATAAACCATGGCTTGGAAATGGTTATCTGTAAATATGAGTCCATTATTCCCCTTTGACAACCACAAATAAAGTCAACAAAATATGTTTTGTCTACGGTCAACATAAACATATTTTCCAGATGACCCAGAGATTATGGACTTTCAGAAAAAACAATTTATTATAAATGAATGTATAGGTCCACATTTGCAGGGGCTCTTTAACCTGTAAACAGCTCAGCTCCCAAGGAATTTCTTTGTAAGTTTCTCCTAAACCTTGAGGTGCATGGAGGCACCCAGAAAGTCTGACATTCTTAACCAGTTCTTCAAACTTCCGCTGGTCTGTGGTTCAGCTGCAGCAGCATCACCTGGAGCTTTTTACGGACACAGACCTCAGGATTCAGCCCAGGACTCCTGCGTCAGAATTTGCGCTTCCACACATTGTTAGGAGAGTTCCACATAACTAAAGCCTAATAAATGTCATCTGTATCTCTCAGCCTCAAAGTTTCAACTTACTTCCCAAATATTTTATCTCATCTTCAAAAGTGAACATCATCAAAATCAGAGGAGCTACCCCTTAACTCCAGATGCAGTCTCTTTCTGCTCTTGGATCCCCTATAGTCACCTAAACAGAGACATGGATGTTGTCTTTCTCCCAGAGTTCAAAAAATATGTCTATGTTACTACCTATTGCATCCTGGTACCTATGGATTGTATGGAATTTAATGTCTATCTGCAAAATGAATAAAAGCAGTGATCACATGCAGATAACCCTGCATATCTCCTCTGTACCCATGCCGCTAGAGCTCCTTCATCAGACTCTCACCTTCTAATTTCACCGCCTCTCCACCCATACCAGACTATTCTACTAAAACAAAGTCAGAGGTTCCTCTCCCATCCACACCCTTCATCACCCTTTACAAAGCTTTAAAGTCTCCCATTACCCACAGAGTTGAGACTCCGTGAGTCCTCTGCTTACTCTTGAAGAAGTTACTCAGTCCGTGATCCACCTAGACTGAGACCAAGCCACCCTCACTGCCATTTGAATCCTCAATTCCACTTGGCTCGAGTTAAATCTTTATTGCTTATCAATACAAAGTAACACACAGAGTTTCCACTTTTGAGAACTCACATTAAAGCCTAAACACGTTGAAATCTATAATAAAAATAAAGAGTTTACACAATATGTGTCCGAATGGTTACTAAGTGTGAAAACAAACAGGTAATGTGTGTAGCTTTTAAAAATCTCTCATTTTCTTCAGGAGGTGTGTTTTTATATGGGTTAACTCACTCAATATTTTTTATCATACCAGTACCATAAAGTTAGGTCTGAAGATTACTTAATTTTTGATATGTTTCTAACCATCAGCATGTTTTACAATTCCAAAGAACTTCCCAAATCTTCAAGAAATAGGTGAATATTTATTAATACAAAAATACAGTGACCATCGACTGTGCATGAATGTTTCTAATATTCTTTTATCCAGGAAACTACTACAGAGAAGTAGGTTTCATACCAGCTTTAATAGGGTCTTCAAGAAAGTACAACTTTTGGCTGTTACTATAGGAATCTAAACACAGCGTCAAACAAGGAGCCACCCACCACTCAAAGTATATAAACTGTGAGTGCTCAAACACATAACTCTAAAACCCAAGTCTAATACCTGCACACTTTAGCACCCTTCCCAGATTCCACCTACCCTAGAACATGCTGCACACACGCCCACTCCTACACAGAACACCCACAACCTCCAACATTGAATCCACTTCATAGTCACATTATAGTAAGACTTTCCTTGACTTATTCCCAAAATAAATGATCTGACTCTGTTTTACGCCGTCACCATACCTTATAAAGGCAACTCTTACAGATGCCATTAACAATTTATTCATATGTCTATCTTCCAACAAACTCTAAGTCCCTTGGTACAGAGTCCATGTTCTCGCCAGTTGGTTATCACAGACCCTTAGCCAGGACGCCACACTGAGTAAGCAACTCTCTAATGTCCATGCAGTGGTACTAAGAATAGTCACAAATTCATAATCTTGTGGAATTTTCCAAACTCGAATTATTCTGATTCAATGCCAAGAATCAAATTCTCTGGGGTCTGTGACGAATCCCACTGAGCCAGGAGCTGGACACACAATAGGATCTGGACTTGGAGGATGAGCAAAAACTGGCAGCTGAGGCACAAAACCACACAGTAAAAAGTCTCATGCAAGCACGATTGACAAGTGGATGTCAGAGGAGAAAGAAAGAGGAAAAATAGGAAATGGAAGCCAATACCATTCTAGGAGAGGTCTTGGTAATTTGGGCACACACATATATACATACCACATAGTTTGCCTCTAACCTAAACTCATCCATACAGAACGTGATTAATGATGCTGTCATAGATCTATAAGTATTTAATGGTCACCATCACAAAAATGGTAAGCTGATAACTGTTGAGCTAGGTAGTATAGTGCATATTACAAAATGGAGCTAACATATATGATTTGATGTAATAATAAAGAAAACCAAAATATGAATCAATCATTCATATCACTGGATGAGTATTTAAGTTAGAGCCAAATCTAGCTCAAAGACAATGGAACTTTAATTACATAATCATTCATCTCCTTGACTGAAACAAGATTATTCAAAGAAAAATCTCTTTTACAAGCCCTCAGAAGACTAACACAGATATTAAGAGTAAATTTTTAGAAATGTTTGTGGTAGGTCCATATGTTCTGATCTACTCAATCCAACACTTGAAAAGTCGGGACTCATGTTTTGACTTACATTCAATTTCATATGTGAGTTTTAATGTATTTTCTTAACAAATAGCAATTTGCAATGGATTTAAAGAAGTAGAGAGGAGGGGAAGGAGGGAGAGGAGCAGTGAGAGAAAAAAGGAGAAAAGAAACGAGCGGAGGGAGCAGCAGGAAGAATGGCTCTTCTTCCGGAAGAATTTGGCAAATACTGTGTTATTAGATGTGGCCCACAAGAAAGTCTACCGAGTTTGTGGATAACACTGTTGTCACATTACAAGTTGAAATGGGATGAAATTTTCAAGTCAGATATTTGCAACAGTTTTTGTTTGTCCCGACTGCTCATAGATATGGAACTTTGGGAACTACAACTTAGCGACACAGTTTCTCATATTTACCAGATGAAGGTATGTGGCATCATTGTCTATGGGAAAATAAAAACACTTCTGTTTTATAAAAAGTAATTTTATTTGAAATCAGTGGATTTAAAATACATTCTAAGGTCCATTCCAACAGATTCTCTATATCACCTGATGACTTATCTACAAAAACAGACGAAGTTGATTCCACTGCAGTTTTAAACATAGTTTGTGTGGAATCAAGGGAGTGTTTTCAGTTAAATCTGTAATCTGTGCTTTATACTGAGGAAGGATTTTGTCTGAGGAGAAATAACTCCTTTCCTTCAGATTGTGAAATAAGTTTATGAAGAAGAAAGAAAAGAAAGAAAAGAAAGAAGGAAGGAAGGAGGGAGGAAGAAAGAAGAAAGAGAAAGAAAGAAAGAAAGAAAGAAAGAAAGAGTAAAAAAAGACAAGCAGAGCAACTGATTGCCCGAGAGGTGAGGCACACAGTTGGTGGAACACAAATGGCTTATGATACATTCTGCCTTGAGAAGGTTAAAGTTTTATTTCAACAGAACACAGTTATTAAAGAAGAAAAATTAGCAAACTTTCACACGAGGTGATTCTGAGTAAGCGAGAGAGTGGGAAACAGCACTTCAACTACTTTATAGACTGGTGACCTCATCACAGATTTAAATAGATTGTCCATTATAAGCATAAATTATCACCCCATGAAACTTTGATAGGTTAGATGCTGACCTGGAAATTAACAATCAAGCACATTTCAGGAAAAAAAAAAAGTTTAAAATGAACCTTTTCGTTTATAACCAGCATGGTGCTGATTAGAGAAAAAGGCAAAACCACTGTAATTTTTAAAATTGCTATTGTTATAATAGAAATTAGTTCAACTAGCAATGAGAAATACCACATTTCACCTATTTGAAAAATCACCCTTTATTCTGTGAGGAAGTTTCACTGACAGATGCTGATTCTTATGTGAACAGTGTTAGCAGCTGAGCAGGAAAGGCAGCTACCGACCTTGGTTCTGCAATGCGATAAACAGACCATCAATTGAATGCTGCACCAAACAATACTATGAGTATATTATCAAAGTCAATCCATAGCCCACGAACAGAAATTCATCACCAGATTGCGTAGTATGTATAGCTTCTCCACGAAAAAAAAAAAAAAAATCCATGGTGCTTATTACAATTTGTGGAACCTAAAGTATTATATTTTTCTAAACACCACCTCTTAGCCCATGTACTTCACATCATTTAAAATCTGAAATATGTATTTGCACCAAGATAATTTGTTTCCTCTCAAAGCATCCTAATTTAAAGTTTACTGATACTATTTGTATTTTTCTCAGATTTGATACCATTTCGTCTCCTGTGAATGGTGGATTTTTTTTTTTTTGGGGGGGGGGGGGTCTGGCTCTATAGTCCAGGCTACTCCTGAACTCACTATGGGGCACAGGCTAGCCTTGAACTCATGGAGCAATCCTCCTGCCTCAGCTTCCTGATGCTGCTATGACAGGTATGTGCCATCACGCCTACGTGATGCTGGAGAATCAAACTCAGAGCCTTGCGCTTGCAAGGCAAGTGCTTTAACTGCTGTGCCCTTACTCCAGCCCCTGTGAATGGTGTTGATTTTTTTTTTTTAAATAGATAGCCGACTTAATGATTTATTTAGAGACAGAGTCCCCACGTGGGTCTTGAACTCGCTATGCACCCCAGGCTGGTCTTGAAATCACAGCATTCGTGCTCCATCACACTTGTCTATTTTGTTTTATTGTGGTGTTGGAGAATCAAGTCCAGGCGCTGCTCAAGCGAGGCACACTCCCAAGCATCGAGCTAACTCCCGTCCTCAGCTGGGGAATACACGGACATGTAGTATAAATGAATCAAGTGGTAGCTTTACGTTGTTTGAGAAAATCCCGCACTAGTTTTCATAACGGCTTACATTCCCATTATGAGAGAAGCATTCCAGCCCCACCTGCGTCCTGTGTTTTGGACAACAGTCGTTCAGATGACGTGAGATGCATTCTCAGTGTGGTCTTGACTTGCATTTTCCTGATGACCACGATGTTCAATTTTTTTAGACGCTCTTGGGTCCCTTGTATTCATTTGAGCGGGACCTGCTCAATTCATATTCATATGCCCATTTACTGATCAGACTATTGGCTTTTTGGTTTTACATTTTTGAGCTTTTCAAAATATATTCTGGATATTAACTCTCTCTTCAAAAAGTAGCTAGCAAAGACTTTCTTCCATTCCACAGGCTATCTCTTCCTTCTGTTCCTTGTTGCCTTTGCCAGTGTTTCGTTATTCATTGTTGATTCATGCTACATTCAGGATTGGACCCAAGGCCTCAGGTGTGCTAGGCAAGTGCCCTCCCCCTGAGTTTCCTCCCTAGATCCATTTGCATTCATAAGATGTTTTTTTAGATGAACCAAGTACTACACTAACATTTCCTTCCTTGAGGAAGTTTCTTTTTTTCTTGGACTATTTTCAGAAGTTGTGTTTCTTTTCTCCTCTCTTTGGACTCTTTTCAAATTCTCCATCATTAGTCACACTGAGTACAGATTTTCACATAGTCAATGATAAAAGGTAATCTAGGATTTTCTTGTACCCCTGAATCCTCCTGTTGCAATTTTAAATGTCTGTTTCTTACACATGTCAAATAAGCAATGCCATCTGATTTTCTTTCACTTTTAGTTTTCTTATCATTGGTACTCCCTGTGTGGATTCTTAATCCTTTGGACACAACAATTCTTCTCTCTCTCTCTCTCTCTCTCTCTCTCTCTCTCTCTCTCTCTCTCTTTTACAGAAGCTTCTTAGGATCTGATCTTGTTACATTGGGTTCTGAAATTTTTATACTGTATTCTTGGAATCCGCACTTTTTACTGCTTTGAATCTGTACTAGGCATGTGGAAGCTACTGCCCTTCCATTCAGAAACTTTTTAAAATTACTCCGAGAATTTATTCTTTCATTTCTTCTACTCTTTTATGAAAACACAATCAGTTGGACACTGTGTGGTCTATTTCTATTTTCTTGGCTGTACATTTAATGTCTAACACTTTTATTGCCTCACTTTATATCCACTTCCTTTTTTAATTTTATGATGTTTCTTGTCTTCAGCCATTCTGATTGTAATAACATTATATTTTTGTAGATGCAATTTCTTCTCTTGTTTTTATAAGTTAATCTTCTTCCTTGTTTGTTTAAGTCACTTCTACTGCCCTGTAACTGTCAATTTGTTCCTCTAAGTTCTCTTTTAAAGGATTCTTTTTCTCCTTTTGTAGCCTATTACTTTCTTTTCAGAGTATATTTCAAAACTTTAGTAATCCTTACACATATTAACCTGTGGTTGTTGAATATTCTTCTCCAACAGGGCGAGGGAAACTAAGACAGAAATTGGTTCCAGAAGTGGGGTAATCAGCCCACAACCTTGTTGCAAGTTGATTGTGGTAAGTTGACTGCATTAGATCATCACTTCTATCATGGAAAGGATAACATTTTGTCCTTATGGAAATAGATACTTACTCTGGTTATGAATTTGGTTTTCCTGCATGTAATGCTTTCACCAGAACTATCTATCATTCATGGATTTATGAAATGCCTCACCTATCATCATGGTATTCCACACAGCATTCCTTCTGACCAAGTAGCACATTTCACAGAAAAACAAGTGCAACAGTGGGTTCATGTTCATGAAATTCACACGTGTTACCATGCTCCCCACCATCCAGGAGCAGCTGGATTCACAGGAAGGTGGAATGGGCTCTGAAGACATAATTACGGCACCAGCTGGCGGGTAATACATCGCAAGGCTGGGGTAAGGTTTAAAAAAAAAAAAGGCTACATATGCTCTGAATCAGCAGCTAATATATGGTGGTATTGTTTCTCCCACAGGCAGGATTTATTGGTCCAGAAATCAAGGGGTAGCAATGGGAATGGTATCACCCACCATCAATCCTAATGATCCACTAGCAAAATTTTTGCTTCCTGTTCCCATAACCTTATGCTCTGCTGGACTAGCAGTCTTAGGTCACAAATGAAAAAGGCCAGCAGCAGGAGTTACAAAAGCAGTTTTATTATACTGGAAGCCAGGACTTCCTCATGGTCTTGCCCCATCTTGGCTGGCCCATGCCATGTAGACAACAAACTAAAAAGAGAGTTCCAGTATTGGCAGGGGTGATTGATCCAGACTACCAAATGGAAGTTGAAATAGTACACAATGCTGGAGGTAGAGAGGGATACAAGTGGAGTACAGGAGATCTTCTAGGGCACCTAGACCCGTTATTAAAGTCAATGGGAAACTAACACAACCTAATCTAGACAAGATGAGAAATAGCCCAGGACCTTCATGAATGAAAACATGGGTCACTACACAAGGAAAAGAAATAAAATCTGTGGTGAAACTAGCAGAAGACCAGGAATTACAGAATGGGAGGTGGAAGAAGAAGATGTAATTATAAATACCAGTACACTACATGACCAATTACTGAAGCAAGGATTGTAACTAAAAATTCTTTCATATCCTGTCATTACATATATGTGTTTTATGTGTATACATACATACATACATATTTTTTGCCTTAATTTTGGAACTTGTTATAGTTTCATTCTAACATTTAAGTAGTTAGAGGTCAGGAGAATAGCATCTTCCAAAGGAAAACAGTTTTGAATTGTGGGGAGGAATTTATTGCATTTTCTTTTGTACACAGTGTAGTTGTGACTCATTAGACATAATTAGAAATTTGGCTATGGTATTTACAAACTGAGTGTGGTTTAAGGAGATGTGTCTGGTTTTCAAGTTAACAAGAGGTAGATTATGACTGCTGGAGGGATTATGTGAGCTTGGGGAAACTAGAAAACACCCAGGGAAGAGCTTTCAGGTGTGTGTTGACTACTGTGTGGGCCAGGAGATAAGAGAAAAACACCACCTGGGATTCGGGCAGCCCATCTGGCAGGTTGAACTAAGACCCTCCCTCTAGATCCAGTTTCTCTACAAAATAAGCTTTCAATGATCTCCTAGTCAACAAGGGAGACAGTGGAAGCCTGCCTGCCAACGCCCGTGGGGATACCTAATGGGAGACGTTTTGGTATGTTATGCCGGCTCCACACCCAGCTGTACAGAGTATCATCATATCTGAAACGTCTGCATCCTCTGTATTAAATATTCCCCAATATACCTGCCCTCCTACTGACATTACCCAGAAATTCACTGCATTTCCAATCCATTATTATCTCTTTCTTTGTTCATTTCTATTTTATTCCTCTAGTAGCAGTGAGATACGCACGAGGACACAAATATATTGTTTGTGGTGATACACTGAGTTGGAATCTCAACATGGACTGTGGATGTAGAAATGCTGGGTATGAGAGGTACATCTTGAGATATTCACAAATATGCTATTGTTAAATAAATCAAGTTGTCTGACTCATATTGTTCATATTGTTTGCTCACCATCTTTTTCCCATTTTATTGATGTGCATAAGTGCAAATTTTAAGGTTTACAATGAAGTTGAGCATTTTGTGCACATATGTATCTTGTCTAGGTGACAAGTACTTTCCCACTCTCCTTTCGATGTTCTCCCTACCCACTCTCCATCCCTCCCCACCTTACCCCCCTGGTTCACTTTGTCTTTCACTTTTTCACAATCTTAATTTAAAATATTACCAGGAGAATGAGGGAGGAGGCCAGAGATCAAAAAATGGGAGGTGAAGGGAATGTGAAGTTGATGGAATATATATATATATATATATATATATATATATATATATATATATATATATATAACAAAATTCTCAGCTCTATGTAACTGCTGTGTATGGCATATACACACTGATAAAAATGGAGAGGAGGCTAAAATATGAATATCTTCCTTTTGCCTTTGGTTTCACCTACCATTATCAAAGAACAAAAGCCAACCAACCAACCAACAATAAAAAGTTAATCACGTATTTATAAGCAATTCAGTTACCTAGAAGGAACTTATGCTTTCCTTAGTTATAGAGCATGAAAGGTGCACCCAAATGAGCTGTCCTTCTCTGTTTCCACTTCCTAAAACTTCAGAAACTTAAACCTATCAATCACCTGCAAAATACAGAGTGTCACTTCATCTTTCAGCATTCAGAGATTTCCCAGCAAGTCTCTCCTGGCGAAGGGATAATGCCATAATAACTGCTGGACTTATTGCAGGAAATGTAGGCATGATGGAACAAGAGGACACGACTATGACAAAAAACAGTAAGAGTAAGTGGTTTTCTTCCTCATCTATCAAATCCTACATGCCTTCATAAAGAGAAAAAAAATTCTCTTCCAGTGCGCTGAGATAGCAGATGAGCTTGTCACAGCACAGTAACAGCCAAGAGAGAGGACCACAGGAAAACAAAAGGCAGGCTTTAGAGAAAGAAATAGGGAACACTACACGTCAATCAAAGTTTGAGCCTACGCCATGCATTTCACTCTCCATTGACAATCTTAATAAAACCAATTGAGAATTTACCATGATCCAGTCAGTTTTCTGTTGAAGTCAATAAAACAGTAAATGCAGGGGCCAGGGAGGGTCAGAACCGGTCCTGCAGGGATTTCCTTTCCTTCAGATTAAAAGCTTTCTTAAGCCCCACTCAAAAAACAAACAACTAACCAAAGAAATAGAAAACTAAACAAGACAGAAAAGCCCATCTCTCACAAAAACTGTACGTCTGGAAAATATAAAAGAAATTAGGTGAAACATACCTTGGCAAAAGCATACTGGGAGCTCAAAGAGTGGCCCGATTAAAAAAAAAAAAAAAACTAATAAAGACTTAAGCAGCATATATACTAGCAGCAAAAGTCTCCAGATAATAAAAGCCTAGTTTTCTCAAGTTTTCTAGTTTAAAGATTAATATTAAGTCATTTTTCAGTTCAGAAAAATAATGAATTGCCCAATGAGCTCATCAAATAGTTTTAATGATAATGGATGCTTAGGTTGCACTAAATGACTTGGTATGTACATACTCCTAATTTAATGGAGAAATGCAAATAAAGGGGTTGTTAAAATCTGAATCTTTCTCTAAATATAGAACCATATATAAAAAATCCCATGAATATGTTAAAAGTCAGAGAAGCTTTAATAACACAAGAGATAAGAGCAAAGATCATTTCTTCCATTACACTTCTAAACCTCATGTCACATCTATAATATAGGGCTCTGTGCTTGGAAATGCTGTCAGAATTCTGGCTTGCTAATGAGAATGGCTCCAAGTTTTAAAACATGGCTTGCTCCATACATGCAGATCAGGTAATGGCAGCTTGAGCTTTGCTGTATATGCCATAGAAATTAAATAAGATACGCCACCTCAGAAAAGCAAAACACATTAAAGTACATGACGAATATAAAACACCTATTTAAGCCATGAGTAACTAAACATATTCTGGGATTTTCATTTATTGATTTTTGGGGAAGAGACTTATGTAATCTGATGGTCCAAGTAGAACACTTTTGTACAGCGCTAAGCTTCAAGGCATGTTTGGCAGTCAAACATCTGTAGATGGCTAACACCTAGTAGGCACTACAAAGAAGGTTCTTTTATTTTCGTGATTATCTAATCACAGGGTGAAGAATTGTTTGGCTTCAAACAATTCCTCAAACAATTCCCGTTATTTTCCAAAGCATACAATATTTTAGAGAACAGATGCTACCATGCACTAGCCAGTTCTTTTCCGGTGTTCCCGGGCACAGTTTTCTGCTCTGTGCCGGCAGTACTCAGCCCATAGGTCCTTGGTCACGGGTCTCTTCACCACAAGCTCATGCCTGTGAGTAACTAGAGACTGAGGGAAGGCTAGGCACCTCTGTGTCCCAAACATGTGGCACGGCCTATGAAAGATTCTCCATGAATGAATAATGACTCCCACTCATACATTAGGAAACCCATGCATGCATCCTGATTTTACTTCTATAGATGAAGGACTCTGCTGAAACTCTTTACTTTGTGAGGATCTAGGGAATGAATAAAAAATACTTCTTCACTCCAAGGGCATGTTTAATCATCTGAAGGTTATAGCCTGGAACACTTTGCTAAAGAGGATTCCAATATAGTCATGACATTAGGTACGATCAGGATTCTGACACATTATGGATGTAGAAAGTAGGTAAACCAAGTATAGTTTGCAAACCCAATGGCCTCAAGTGTCATCTTTAAAGAAAAAAAAACAACCCTGGTATTACTTCCATCACAGATAAGTACAGCATGCACATGAATATTACTCATTTCTTCATTTTCTTCTCTTTTGTGTATACACACTTTATCACTTGCATATAGGGGCATCACAATATTTTCAAAAGCAACGCCAATCAAAAGAGAAAGAGATGAAGAAAGACTTCTAAGTCATTTAGATATCACTTAATAATGATTATTATAAACACAGAGAAAATAATTTTTTCAAAAGCATTCTAATACTCACTTACTTCAATTTAATAATATTCAAAATCATATTTTCAACATAGGATTTTTAAAACTTCCTTTCTTCCAATCTTAAGTATTCTTTGATTATAGTGAAATGTTGTAAAATTCTACAGCAGATGTTAATATTTAATGGTTGATTGATGGCTAAAAATAAATAATTTGCCAAATGTCTCTTAGAATATATGGTAAATCATTACTTAAATGATTGTGTAAGCAGAGCCTTGTCTGGGTTAGCAGAGTCCTGTCTATTAATTGAATGTTTAACACTAATTTCAATACACAATAATTTACTAATTTTAAAGTAAATAATGAATATAATTACATTTATAATCTAGCAGACAATTATAGATTATTTTCTACACTTGTTTTTTTCTAAGAACACACTGTGTTGCTGCCCTAGGAAAAAGAGCTATAATTAAGGTTAAACAATTCTCTTGAATATGGCCATATTCATTTTTAGTGGCAAGAAAAAAACATTACAGTTTTCTGAAAATTTTATAGTAGAATCATGTTTATAACAAGCAACATATTTCTCTAAACAAACAAAAGTAAAGCTATTGGTTTAAATGTGCATAATATCATACATTTTGTATCTTAAGATATCAACTAACTTGTTCCAGAAAAGGGAACTGAGATGTAGGTCAATGGATACCAGTGAGGAAACATACAAACAAAGGAAAGGAAAGAATGCACAGAGGCCAGGAGCAGTGGCACATGCCTGAAATTTCACCTACTCAAGAGCCTGAGGCAAGAGGACAGCAAGCCCCTCTGGGCAACTAAGTGAAATTCTTTCTCAAAAAAAAAAAAAAAAAAAGACTTAGAATGTAGCTCAGTGGAGCACTTGCCTAGCAAGCTAGTGGCCATGGGTTCAATTCCCAGCACAGAAAAACATAAAAATAACAAGTATAAATAACAAGTATACCTCTGTCTAAAGGCTCTGGGTTCACTCTCCCGCACTGAACTCAAGAGGATGTTTACAATGTGGAGGACGACCATTATCATTAGTGTATTCTACTCAACATTTATGCTGAATAATTAGATTAGAGCAGCTCTTCACACAGAAAGAGATAACTGTGAGACTATGTAATATTGTGTTCTGCTACAGAAAGTACTTTATAAACATGCAAATAGCATCATTTGTATACCTTAAATACATACAGTTAGGTTCATTTTTTAAAATATGGTTTTAAGAAAACAAATGCTTGACAAAGAGTAAGAAATAGATTCAAATAAGAAATTCATCAACAAAAATAACTGTGGATGAGTAACTGCATAAGGATGTTCAGTGCCATTATTTATAGAGAAATTTAAAACTCTAACGGAATACAACTATATGATACACTAATTAAAATTAAAAACATCAGTCACGTCAAGTGCTGGTAAAGGTATGGAGGAAATGAAACACTAATACCTTGCTGATATTATTGTGAATCATGTAACTTCTTTTTAAAAGATCAGAAATTTGTTTAATAAATAAAATCTACTCACCATATTACCATAACAGTTCTATCCATAGCTATTTAACTAAGAGAAAACATAGGTGTACATAGAACTTGACAGATTTATTCACAGTAGCTTGCAATTGGAAATAATCTCTATGTTCATTAACAAGGCAAAATCATGACCCATTTTCCAAATGGAGACCACAGTGTTTTAAACCCCTATAATGATTATTCTGATTATTCTTTAGTTCTTTCTACTCAATTTCTGTTACTGCAAACAAGCCAAGATTCGGATAAGTCTCAGGCCTGAGCTACCCAGAAAACAATTAGCCACATATTCCTTATTTTACGGTCCAATATTAATCTTCTTACATGACATGATTTACTGTATAGCACCATAAAAAGCTTTGTCATCTTTTAAGAAATGCGTGAGCACACACACCCACACACATGTGCGTGGACCACAGAATGCCAGTCCAATTTTCACAGAAATGACAAGATCCACAGACAAGAAGACATGTTCTTATTCTATATGAAAAACAAGAACATGGTAAGGTAGACTGTAAGAAAATAAATTCACCTCTCAACCTGTCATCTGTTCATAACCCATAATCCAATTCTGATTTCTTACTTATATTCAAAACTACTAAAATTATGTTGCCTCTACCAGCATATATGTGTGAGCTCAAGCGATGCAATCACCTTGTTTTCTAATTTTTTTTCTAGACTATTATCTACAATAGATTGGTTTGAAAGTATGTTGGACATTTGATTTATTACATTTGTGTGACTTAGAGAGATATTACAATAGAAATCATGGACCCAAGAAGAAACAGTCAAAATTTTTATTGTTTTATATAGTTCTGTTTGTCTACTTATTTTCTTTGTTTATTCCTGAGACAAATCAGAACTGTTTTTTTAAATGGATATTTAAGAATGAGGAAAACTCCAAGCATTCACTTGCTTCCTCAATGTGAAACTGGCAGAGTCAAAAACATAAAGACTTGCATAAAGTTCATACCCACAATGCAATGCTGGGCATTCACTAGAAAAAACAAAGTATGTGCCTGATATAGAAAAGTTTCCAATGAATATTGATGGCTAAAGATGTCATTGGAAAACAAAATATGTAGCACAAACTTCTTGTTTATATAATTCTTAGTGGTTGAAATTACTTACATTTATATTAATTAGATGTATACCCAATGAGCTATGACCTTGGATACACTGGAGTAGATAAGAAACTAATTTCTACATTGAATTGTCTGAACACATATTAATTTTTCAATAAATGTCTGGTTTTATAAATTACAAACTATTGAAGGACTTGCTCCTAATCATTGTATTTATTTTCCCCATTTTATCGATATGCATAAGCACAAAATTTAAGGTTTACAATGGAGTTGAGCATTTTGTACACAAACATATCTTTTCAAGGTGACAAGGACTTTCCCACTCTCCTTTTGTCCCTCCCCTTACCTACCCCTCCCTCCCTCCCCGCCCTATTCCTCTGGTTCACTTTGTTTTTCCTTTTAAGTTCCATGAGATAGTTGTGATCTGGGTCTCTCATGTCAGAGAGACCATTCGATGTTTCACTTTCTGCTTCTGACTTACTTCACTAAGCATGATGTTCTCTACTTTCTTCCATTTGCCTGCAAAAGCCTCCATGCTGTCGGACTTTATAGATGCATAGTATTCCATAGTGTATAAATATTACAGTTTGTGTATCCACTGGTCTGTTGGTGGGTATTTTGGTGACTTTCCTATTTTAGCTATTATTAGTTGTGCTGCTATGAACATGGGTATACATATATCTCTGTTATGTGTTGTTTTGACCTCTTGTCATATTTTAAAGCATCTCAATTTTCCCAAATGTGGGTTGAGAATTTGATGAAAATCGCCCTTACTATACTACAAAAGAGGCACAACTGTTGTAAGTAGTGTTCCAATTAAATAAGAGATTTGTGTCACTTCTTCAAAAAGTAGAAACATCGTTTCATTTCTACAGTTTCACATCTCAGAGATTTTACTGGTTCTTAGTTTCGGTTTATTTCATTGGTCAATTTTCTGTTTTCATACTCTTGGGATCTGCCAAGTGACTCTAGAGACGACTGTGCCAGAAACGGAGCAGCAAAGCATCTAACAGATTAACAAGCATGGGGACATTTTAGATTATATTTACTTGGGTGTAAAATATACAGTTTTCCAAAATACAGTTAACATGTGCTGACAATATCACATTAAGGTTCTATCTTAATTACTTAGAACACGTTGTCACTATGTTAAATATGAAAATGGTTGTGCATCTAATATCTTCTTTCATTATCATTTAATACTGTTATAGACTAGATTACATTATTAACTGCATGGCAAAGATGGCTTCAGGAGGGTTTATAGAGCCAAATAGAATATTATTAAAGTCAAATTAAACCATCCACTGGCAAAGCAAATCTATCTGGGCATATCAGGTTTTAGAGAAAGTACTAGTCACACACCAGCCAGAGAAGGAACATGTGAGTTTCTGCAGTATTCTAAACTAACTAAGGATTTCAAGGCATTCAACTAAACTAAATATTCTTCATTTAATTGACTAGGCTATTCACAATGAACAACCTTTCACTAGATGGTTTGCTATGTGATTATAGAATTAAGGATTGAAAGCAAGTTATGATATCAAATTAGGCAAGGAATTTGTTCTCTAATGATGGGAGACCACAAAAAGTTTGTTAAAGTGATCACAGGTTATGTGAAATTATGACAATTTTATCTAAAAAAAATAGGATACTGATTAGGTTATAGTAAAATAATAATGATACAATAAGTCATTGGCATTTAATCAATTAGAGTCATTCTTGCTTGAAGAGTTAAAATTCAAAATAAAAAGTAACAGCTATGTATTCAACTCACAATGCAAAATGAAACTGACTCAGGAATAAGGTCTTTGGCTGCATACCATGTAGGTGGGGCATGAGTATACCTCTTTTTCTGTGTTTATTTACACTCTGATAGAAACAAATAATGAGGAAATCTGCTGAAAAATCAAAATCACTAAAAGTAATCAATTTCAATAAAAGAAAAATCTACAGAGAGAAAAAAATGACAATTTTCAAAAGAATCTGAAACTCTGGTTCATCAATGCTTTCAAAGAAACACTGTCAGTTTCATCTATGACAAGTGTGAGATGACCACAGAGTTAGGGGCCTACATAGTTTTTATTGCTAAAACAACTTTCTCAATGAGGTGTTTATTAATCATATACCAATAGAAGTATTCCACATAACTTCCATTACAGTATTCTACTATATCATTCATTTTTCATAGCTTCTTTTTTATTCCAAATCAGGACCTATAAAACAGCCTCGATTTGAAAACTTCAAGTACCCTTCCTGCTAATGGACCCTATGATAGAAAATGACAGCCAGGCGAGGAGCTTCGAAGAGCAGAGTCCTTATTCTTAATTATTCACGAGTTCATATTGGATTTGGATTCTGGGAGTACATCTAGCTATAACTTTTTAGCACTGTAGGTTAACTATAAGCCAAAATACTGTTCTGTGTATGGGCCAAGAGTTAGATCTGTATTTAGGCTACTATTTGTTTATAAGATGATTATATCTCTAGTTTTCAATGAAATTCAATGATCAAAAAAACAAAACAAAACAAAACAAAACAAAACACTTGAAGAAAATGTATCAATAGTTTAACTACAGTAATTACCATAGACTTACTAGGATTTGATTGATTTTAAAAGCAGTGTAATTCAACAGGATTGCAAGATTACCAAAACAAACAATAAACAGCATCTTTGTTTGCAATAATAGAAGCGTCATGTCCTGTGTTTGAAAGAATAGTCTTCTTCCATGATTGAAGATAAGTCTGATCATGTCAAAACATTCAGAGAAGGACTGGGAGGAGAAACTGGACACTAGTTACATATACATAGATGAGGATTATCACAAGATGGAACTACTGGTTTCTTCTGTGTGTTCCCCACATAGAAAACGTCCACTGGATGGACAAACACTACAGGTAACCACGTCATTTTTTTTGCCAAAAAAAAAATCTAAATCTCAGAATTTTCCATAAATGGAAAGGACATCAGCATCTCCTGTGTAGACACAGCACTGCCCTACTCTGGATGTCTAGGCTTGGGGGTACGGGTGAGAGTGAAGGTACTGTATAGGTTTCCCCGGCAATGAGGATACAATGGCGCTTAACTCTTGGACACCCCTGGTTTTTGTATCAAACATGAATTCTTTGATAATAAAACAACTACTCACATATTTTATAAGTGTAATGGTTTAACCATTAGATAAGCTATAACATTTTTTAATGTTTGCAAAATTTCTTGTAATAGGACAATAATGGTTCAATATGTAAATGCATAGACCACGTCAAATTAATAAATTACAACTGCCAGTAGATGCAAAGTATTATATCAGCTACTCAAATACTAAAAGCAAGGAGGCTTTCAGTCTCCTCATTTGTTATGATGGTAAATAATGCTTGGGAAAAATATACCATGAAGTAATACTTTCCTCAACTTACATGCAGTAGCATTTCTGAAACTATTACTGGATAATAAAACCCTAGGGAACTATTTTTTTTAATTTCAGAGTACGGTTAGTTTCTAAACTGAGAAAATTATGTACAGAAATGAAACATCCTCAAGGACCTTTGAAAGACTTGAAGGATGAAGACATCTCTGTGCACTGCAGGAATAACAGAGGTTCCAGTACTCAACCACTGCAACATACAAATATCACAAGCACGTTTCTCAAGTGCCTCCAGTGGGTTATCTTGGTTTCATTCATCCCACTGACATGACCTTGCAGATCCTTAAAAAAGAAAATTAAGTCAAACCCAAAGTTGAAGGAAATAGATGTATAAGGAGGAAACAAGGAAGATCAGACTTACAAGGCATTCTCAACTGGAAGAGCAATTAGCTGCTTTTTTTGTGGGGGGTTCTGCTGGTCCACCCCTCTCTGAGATTTTAAGGCTATACCCCAGCAGCAGTGGGAGGCGACAGTTACTAGTTGGACACATGCAGGATCCAAACAAAAGCTGGATAGCTCTGCACAAGGAAGGATCAAATGAGGACATGAATATCTGTGATACTATGAGACTGCATAAAATATTTATTCACCATGGCAACTGGTCAGTTGGGTTCCTAAAAGTCTAGGGCCTAGTAGTCAGCCTTAGCAGTTCAGTCCCAAACAACCCTTCTCACCAGGTCCTCTGCGATGGTTGCGACAGTCAGCTTTTGGTCACTGTCACAGAATACCTAAGATGAGCCACTTAAAAAAGGTAAAATTAGTTTGGCTCACATTTCAGAGCTTCAGTCCATGGGCCACTTGCTCTGGGCATGAGATGAGGCAGAGCGTGGGGGAGGAAAGTTGTTTCCTTCATGGAAGTTGGGAAGTAGACAGAGGAACCAAGAACCAGAGAGAGGGAAGGGAGGAGACAAGTCTCCTCTTCAAAGGCTCACACCCAGTGACTTCCTGCAACTGCGCCACGCCCTGACACACCCCTTCACTATAAACATACCAGTGAGTTAACCTATTGAAGAAATCAGGGTCTTCATAATTCAATCACCTCCTGGGGCCCAACTTCTTAACATTACTGCAACGGGATCCAGCCCACACGACCTTGGGGAGCTTCATACTTCAGCCATGACAATGGCAGCAATGGTAGGCTTCATCTTTCACAAGTCACTTTTTACCAGGCAAGAAGCTGCTTTAAACAAATTACATGGCGCAACACGTACAAACCAGGAGTGAAGGTCGTAGGCAGAGTTGGAACTGTCCAGGTTAGAATTAATGCCTACGCAAGGAGACTCTATTAAGGAACAGCAGCACAAGTATCTTATGCTATCAGTAAATGCAGAATATCCCCACTACTGCCTTAATCACCTAAGGCTTTCCTTTCTACTACATTTTTAAAAACATCATGCCATCATAAAAAGTAATTATAGGTTGCTGTATTTCTATAGTTTTTCAAAGTAATACCTTTGCTGTATGACTGTTTATACTAAAGCACGCATACATTAAATCGTTTACACAAATTTTAAAGTTCAAGTCACACTATTAAAGGCATCATTAAGTTAGAAACATGTGTAGATATATAAACACATCATTTCATATGTTAATGTATTTTCATAGCATGTTTTCAAAGTAATTTGATACATATAATCCTGGCAGAATCAGTCATCCACAAAAGAGAGCAATCATAAATGAGTGTGCTCACACCAACCAAGCCATAATAATGTCATCAATTATCCTTCTTTTTATACTTCAAGTATAACAGTGACATAGCTATTTTCAGTCATTCTTCATCATAAAAACAAAACTATTTACATATTTAATTGTTGATTATCCCATTAAAAAGTCAAAGTTTGAAATAGCCATAGCCTTTATTTTTTAAAAAGCATACTGTTTATATTGGAAGGAAGAATTATTTGTGTACATTTGCCTATTGGTTGCACAGTCTTCTGAAAGCAAATTAACATAACCTTGAAAGAAGTGAATTCACTGTATTTCTCAGTTCATTAAAATACTTTATATTTTCTTTGTAATAGTGACTACTCAATTAATGCTCATTAATTCAAACAGTAGGTGACTGAATGAATCAATGATCATAAGGAATGTTTAACAAGGTAACTATTCAATTAAGAACCTCCAATGATCCTCAGTATTCCAGTGGAAATAAGCAAAAGTACAAGTAAAACACAGCAAAGAAATCGTTCTTCTTCTAATATTTCTTTAGTCAAGCCAAGTCTGATTGGTCCCCACCTCGGCCCCGTCGTCCCTGCACTCTGGAAGGTGTAGGACACAAAGGATCACGTGTTCAAGCCCAGCCTTGGCAATCTAGCAAGGCTTGGTCTCAAAATCAAAAATTAAAAATAAAAATGGATGTAGCTAGGAATGCAGATCAGCGTTAAGGCCCTGGACTAAATCGTAACTACTACAACAGCAACAAAAAAATTCCTTAGTCAGATGCTATAAAATTGAAATTATAAATGGAGTCTTAGTGTTATTTTAGTATATGTGCTGCCGAAGCAGGCACCTTAGTGTGATTGATATATATATAAAAATTAGAAATTAAATGGTGCATAAAGGTAGCTATAACTATTTAAAATTTATTCAACAATTTCAACCAACATCAGAAGATCTACTACGAGCAAAGAGCTTTTCAAATACTCAGGATATAAAATTATAAAAATTAGAATCTCAACAGTTTTTGTCTGTGAATATTCATTTCTCAGTTGATTCTTTTCTATATTTTTATTTTAAACTGACAGTTAAACTTTATGGATTTACCTGCACCTACCACATAATGTTCTGAATAATGTATACTTTGTGCAGTGACTAATTTACTAATTGACACACATCTTACCTCACAGCTGTACTTTAGTGAGACTTCACACCCATTCTCAATAGATCTCAACTGATCTTTATTTAAATAAATATTATAAAACTTTAGGAATGTCAACATGCTTAACCATCACGACCCTTAGTAATTGATCAGGAGGTAAGTCTGGCACATACCATTTGTTCAGTGATTATTTCTTAAACTGTCTTCAATCATATTCATAAACTCATGCTGAGTTGGCAAGATGATGCAAATAAAAAGAACGCATCAAGCTTCCACTGTGATTCTTCCCACGCAAAATGATGAAAGATTTATAATTAGTATATTTTATAATGACTATTTTTAAAGTATCTTCCATTATTTTAAACATTTCCCCTTGCACATTAAGTAGCTGTTGATGTTCTTATGTGGGTAAGAATACAAAATAGGGGTAAGTTTCAACCCATCCCACTTCCTACTCAACTCATCATCAAAAGTGAATTGGTTAAAGAACTAGAACTAAATGATGTACTAATGTATACTTGTAAAATCACATTTAGAATAAACCATTCAGCAACAATGATTCTTATTGGTTAGACAGACACACAACTACAATTCCAATCACACCATGAATTACATTTCTACTAAAGCCATGCTCAAATAATTTGTTTAAATTTTGTATCTGTCATCTCTCTCTCTCTCTGCTTCTCCCACTATACAATAAAATTCCAAAATAATAGCTTCTCAAACAAATAGCATATTTTTTATTGTAACTCAAAAAAGAAGTGAATAGGCTAATGTATCTTGAATCTTGATGAGATTCCTTTTAATCCATGATCCAATGAATTTAGCTATCCTTGAATTCTTTGTGAATTATTTCAAATTAGATAATTGTGCATGACTATCATTTATAGAAGACTTAAGGTGAAATCTCAGGCCAATGAGTTAACATGAAATATTAAATATTTTCCATATTATAAAATATTTAATCTGTTTACTCTGCCGTAAATATTTAGCCATTATATGCATTTGTCTTTGATGAAATTTTTTCTAGAACATTTTGTTAGATATATCAAACAAATAAAGGTTCTTTCTGAATTTATTCAAGTACCAACTCAACATTAAGAGTAAATTGAGCAAGCTCGAATTTAGCTATGTATTGACTAATAAAACAATTTTATTACTCATAACTATCAGAAATCACTAGAAAAACACCTGGTTCACCAAAAGAAGAAAACTTTGAGTCTGGCACTTACTTTTATCACATGCTAAACTTTGTTAGTAGTAATATTTCAATCTCTTATCATAAAAGCATACATAACTGCTTTGTTTGATATTCTGTCTCTACTTTGTGCACTTTAACAAAGCATATTTCAATAATTTTCACTGGGATGTGATTATTCAGTGTCCATTATATGATTACCCTACACAGGTGTGACAAGCCTTATGCATTGATATTCTCTGCCAACACACTCACTCTCTACTTCTTTACATATAAGCAAAAGCACATTTTATGATTACCTTAATCTTTTAGTAATCTGTATTTTGTGCTCTTCGGTTTTAATATTTTATTTTATAATACAGTTCAGTGCATATGGGATTCAGAAAACTGACTGCTTGATAAGCACATTTAGAAAAATATGAGAAAAATAAAAACAAATCTGGAAAGTAGATTGCCTGATACAGTCATTTAGGATATATGAGAAAACTGAAATCGAATCTGGAGTGCTTTTCCACACAAAATGCCATCTGAAAAGTTTTGGAGAATAGAGTTGTTAAGTCATTCATAGCACATCTGTGAAGCTCTAATGTAAGGCAACGTATCCAGAAGAGAATATGCAAAAGGAATAATCATTTGGAATGACATGATCTTCAAGGGATAAGAAGAGATCTAATGTTCCCTCCTTACAGTCTCTCTGTGGTTATTTTAGAGGGAAAGCCAGCATGGGGGTGGACATCAACAAGGGAGGAAGTCTCAGCTCCCTCCTTATTCTGTCACCTTTAACAATGCCTTAACCCAGCTGAGGAAAGTAATACCTAGGCCACAACAGTCACAAACCCAGCTCTTGTCTCCTCACTACCTGCGGTCCCAGCATGACAGCACATTCCCCAGTCATCAGCTGCAGATCTCAACCAGGTCTTTGTCCTTAACCAGGCTGCGCTTCAGAATACAAATCTGTAAACTTTCTTAGAACATCACAGTATTTGTCTGCAATTATTTTGTGACTCTGTTGTGTTAACTATATGAGATATTTTATATGCATCCTGAGACAGTTCCTTTTTACTCAGGGTGGCCCAAACAAGCCCAAAGGTTAGATATTCATGAAGGGTAACTTGGCTCTGGACCTGTGATGAGGCAGATTCATCATGGCGGGAATTATGTGATGAAGCACATAATTCCTCACTCCATGGGTGCCAAGAGGAAAGAGAAGGATGTTCCCGGGACAAGGTCTCCTCTTCACAGGACACCCTGAGTGACATCTTCTCTCCGACGAAGCTCCACCTCAGACACTGATCACTGCCTCCCAACAGTGCCGCAAGACAGAACCAAGAATGAACACAGGAGCTTCAGGGGAACACTCTAGAATCCAAGTGAAACAGAGGAGAACAATGTCCTTTTGAGGTTCCAGAATCAGAGTTCAGGAACGGGGGCCTGGAGATGGGATGAAGAGGTAAGGTAAGAGGGTCTCAGCCAGCACTAGGATGGATGGCTGAAGAAAGAAAGCCACACGTCTGTCACCAAAGCCTTTATCCGTTCCCAAATTATAGGCAGTTTCATCAGAGAGCTCCTCTTGAGTAGTGCTTGCTGTGCCTTCCTGGGCCCAGTGTATGAAGAATTTCCCACCAACTCTCCATTTCTAATCACGTTAGTATCTTCTGTCCACTGATTCACTGCTCTCTGCGTAGAGACTATGAATCTCCTTTTGTCTTTGCTGAATTGAGATCTGAGCTCCGGTTTATACTTAAGCCTGTCTCCCTTCGTGCTGCATCCCAAATAAAACCTGTCTTGCTCTTAACAAGTGGTGGAATAACTTCCTCAACGGTAGTTTCTATGTTCTCCAAAATGTGGTCAAAACGTCAGGGAACTTAAACCCAATGGAAGTCAACAAATGGAGCAGCAGACTTTTGGAATCAAAGCGGGAAAGCAAGAAGAGGCAAGACGGGGACAAATGTGGAAGGTTCTAGAGGGATTTTTTTTTTTCCTAGAAAAGCTACCAGGAAGGCCCTGTGAAGGCTGGTAAAAGTGCGGAGAGGCCAGGCTGCCCCTGCCATCTTGTAGCAGACAAGCCAACGGGAACTGTTGGGACATCTGGGACTGACTGCATTACCAAATCCCATAGCTTCATTATCCTAGATCACAACTAAAGTGAAGGCCTATGATCGCGTCCCCAACCCCACCATGGCAGTGTTGATTCTCTTCTGAACAAGCCCCAACAAAGTCTGTTCTTTCTCTATGCATCTGGCTTTTCTCTCAATGATACGAATTTCTCTCGTCTTTATTCCCCAGAGCTTCTCTTTATACAAAACCCATCCTTTACCTTAACTGAAAACCCTGTGGCCACTGGCCCTGCTCCTTTCTCAAACGTACTTCTCTTCCTCCAGATGGATCCTGAGATCAGGTAATAGGGCTCTATCCCCTCCCAGACTTTGCATCAGTAATTCACTATTATATTACCTGGGTATTTAGAAGATAACAGAAAATGTTCTCACTTTTGCCCCTAGCTGTTGTATCAGCTGCTAACATCATGGTCACTGATTCACAGGAGACCTGACCCATATACTTTTCAAACCAAGTCTTATCACACGGCCTTTATGTTAAGAAATATTGACATAGGTTAGGTATTCATGCTTGAAGCTCTCAAAACCTATGCAAATATATTGATAACAAGAAAAGCTTCTATAACTCTTACTGCATCAGCAACTGACTTAAGTGATTTGCAAATATTAACTCACTTTTAGAACCCAAAGCTTACACGGACTAAATAAGTTGCCTGAGTTGATGAGCAAGGACATGGCATAACCTGAATCTGACCGTCGAGTAGTAAAGTGAGGCACAATTTAAAAAAAAAAAACACACACATTTATTTCAGTGAACAGTGACCCATGTATCTGGCCACACCAAGCTAGGAGTGGGCAGATGGAAGGCATCATTTGAAGGAACATAAGCGACAGGTTTTCGCAGAGGGAATCCAGAAGCAGTTCAAAGATAATATTTGATTGATCACAGTCAACAGCTGCCTTACTCTGCCCATCTTGTTGGAAAGGCCCTGGTTATGTAATTACGTATTTCTTGGTTGCTTCTGATTGTTTGTACTTAAATTTTGTTTTTCCACAATATAGGCATTTACAAGAAATAAACAGCTCAATGTTTGCTTATGTTTGCAAATCAAGCAAAGTTAATATCATTTATGAGGGCTTCATAGCTCTGTTTGCTCAGGAAATTTTTATATTAGCAGAATCATAAGTCACATGATAGTAAAGCTTCTCCCAGCACAGCATTCTGCCTTCCTCTCACCAAATTCTGACTTGATCACACCAGGACAAAGCATTAATGCTGGAAAAACAGATTCTTCTCTGTGACTTTTGCTAGAGGCTTTCCATCCCCATCAAAAGAAGATGTTAGACAAATTTCGTTTCAGAAATTCCCCTCGACTATGTAGATTCCCTACTTTCCTGAAGACCCTTGGATGCTGTGAAAGAAGTAATGACACTTCCTTGACATTACATTGTATAAAAATCAAGCTGTGGCCTCGGCGACTTAGGTTACACAGCAACGATGTCAATATCTCACTATGTAAATTACATTGCTGTGGAGTACAACTTGGGAAACATCAGCCTGCAAAACCATTTGCTTCAGCTTGGCCAAGGCAGCCCTCACATTAGGAGTGAGTTAATTATGTGATAATTAAATGCTTTACCAAATGTAGAATGCTAATTTTTTATGCTGATAATTTTGTATGGCTTGCAATGATGTCATAAATACCCAAGCGGCCCTTGGTAGAAAAAAGACTCCCTACCCCTGCTGTATAATCTCCACTGACAAAAGAATATTCTCACTGAGAATGTATTTCACTACATGCCAAACACCACCAGGCAAGAAAAAAGGCAATAGGCAATGGATCGCTGGTGTGGTGTTTCTTACATAGGAGGACCATGTGCAATTTCATCACGCATCAGCACAAGTCAGAGGTTTTTAGGAGTGGAGAAGTAGCACAGCACTTATGCCTAGTAGACATAAGGTCCTGGGTTCGATTCCCCAGCATGAAGTGGGATGGGCCTGGTGGTGTACACCTGTAATCCCAGCACTTAGGAGGCTGAGGCAGGAGGATTGCTATGAGTTGGAGGCCATTCTGGGCTATATAGTGAGTTCAGAGCTACATAGTGGACTACAGAGTAAGAACTTGTCTCAAAAAATAAATAATAAACAAATAAGTAAACAAAAGTTTTAGTGTCAAAACAGTGAGGAAAATTAGTAAGCATTATCTCAGGTCAGAAACACACCAAATCCTATGCATTTTAAGACTTATGCTTTAAACAGAAACACCCCATTATCTAGAAATGAACAGGGTCCATGACATTCCAACATCCCGTTCTTGACCCTCAGACTAGCACTTTTGTAAAAACATACTAGGTGAGTTTAAATTGTAAAAGTTACTATAACAAGACCCATTGCTATTAATCTCCTTCCCAACCCCCTTCCTATCTTATCCTACCACCTTGCCACGAGTTTTCTTCCATATCTGTAGTTGCACTATCATAGCAGCCCGAGTGTGCTGCATCAATACAAAACACTCAGCTTCTATGGTGATGCTGACTTTGGGGAAGAGCAAGAAGTCAAAACGGTGCCTCATCTGGTGAATAAGTTGGAGAAGGATACATCATTTGGGGGCTGCCTTCCCACCAGTGGGGCTTGGCAGCAGCTATTTCTGATCGCAGCTCACAAAGACATTCACTGTGAAGGAACACCAGAACGTTTTGGGAAAGTGTAAAGAAGGATGGGATGTGTGTGGTCAAAGCAGAGGGATTGTTCTGAGGGAGATTAATGGCAGCTTGTTTTGTACTGTAATAAATAATCTAACTTTAAAAATCACCGTGTCTTTTGATCAGTGATCCAACTTGGATCTTTTCAAAAGTTTAAATAGATTACACTTTGTTTTGTATAAACTAACCCGAGTTCATAAAGACTTTGCAAGGGTTTTAAAATTGCTAATATAACACTGTTTCCTTTGAGAGAGAGTGCTATATGCCTGAAATTCCCGTGCTCTGGAGGCTGAGGCAAGAGGATCACAAATTCAATTCTATCCTGGACAACTTAACAACCTACTGAGACCCTGTTTCAAAATAAAAATAAGAAAGGGCTGGCGATGTAGCTCAGTGTAAAGATTCTGCATTCAGTCTGTAGTCTCACACAAAAATCTATAATACGTACACAGATACACATGCATATGTATCTATAGGTTTTTTTTACTAAAAAGTTTCTGTTATTCTGAAACATAAACATTCTATCAAGGTTATTAATGTGATATTCCAAGAAATTCACCTTTATGGACACCAAGGAACCCTAACTGGTCTTGGATCTGGCTAAAGGAGTCATCCCAACCAGCCAAAGCAGGCTAGTCTTCAGCCACATGGTGTTTCAGGGTATTTCTTTCTCCAGGATTCCATATGCACTGAAGAAGTGGGAACCATAACCACAAGATTCTTGTTATCCACAAGCTACAAACAAACATATACCTCCTAGACTGATAGGAACACCAACTTTCAAACCTCTGCCAGTGACCTTTTACCGGCTATTAGAAGCTAAGGAAGAAGCAACAATCTTCTTTCTTCATCCCTCACCAATGCAAGCTACACACACTGATAACAACCACACCAATCTCATGCCAGCAAAAAAGGACAGTAACCCTGGTTTCTATCCCTCATAGCAGGGTGTGCCTGCTCTCCAAAATAGTCCTTCTTCTTACTCTGCTACTCAGGCACTTTGTTT
This sequence comes from Ctenodactylus gundi, assembly GCA_004027205.1. Lineage (NCBI taxonomy): Eukaryota > Metazoa > Chordata > Mammalia > Rodentia > Ctenodactylidae > Ctenodactylus > Ctenodactylus gundi. The sequence continues at coordinate 143,094 of PVKB01001220.1, forward strand.
TGTCTATGAAAACTTCTCAAACTTTCCTTAGAACAACCAGTAGCAAATTTCCAAGCATCTCCAATGTAGGACAAAAGCAATTAGTTTGTGACTAATTGCTTGAGCAAAGTACCAGATTTCAGACTCTGGGTACGTCGAAATTAAAGATCCTGAGCTTTACACTCCCACTACTGCCCAGGAAAGTCAACGGCAGGTTAGGAGGTTCTCAGCAACACTTACTCAGTGAATGAATGAATTGCTACAGCTAATGTTAAGGTAATGTCTGCCGAGTGACCAGCATTAGTCTTGGCATGGGAACAATAATTGAAGCGAGTAAAGTTTCCTTTTTCTTAAATTCTGTATAAATTTGGAGAAAATAATTGGTCACTCTACTCTCTCCCCCTTTGCCCCCATTGCTGTTCTTCAACCTCACTCCACAAAAAGAATATGTTGAATTTACAAATAATAAAACAAAACCAAGTGAACATGAATGCATATCTCTGGTAATGCAGTCCTATAACAAAGAATGCCAACGTCATGTTAGAATGCAAAGCCCTGAAAGGCCACTAAGAATATCACTGCAACAGTTTGGCATTTACTGCATTTTCATGTATGTGTCCTTCCTCTAGACCCATATTCTACAGAGACATGGCTCTGGCTTGTCACTTGTGTTATGTATGTGGTGACCTTGATAGGTATTTGGAGATAAAATCCCTCTATGCCCTGCAGTCTCTCTACCTTATTTTATTGGGAAGGAAGGTTTTCCCAGGTGCCATTATGCTGTAGCTTGTTGGAGCTGCTGACGTTAATTAATTTATGCAAATCAGCTAGATACCATCCTTGATTAATGTCTTCACTGCTTTATTAATTTTGAATACTTTAAGAGGCTGTTGGACATGTATGATGCAATATCTGCTTAGAGAATAACTACTCATGTGATTAATTTAGACCCTGAAGAACAGCACTTGATCTCTTCTAGTTGATACTACTAATTACATATAATTTATAACTTTAAAAAAGTAATCACACCAGAAATAAAACTAAGTTTTATAAAATTTCTACAAGTGACATTGGCATACAGCACCCTTAAAATAGCTGTGTGAATTTGCAATCTAAAATTAATAGCATGAAAAAAAATGTGACGAGTGTCTCTCCTGTGCCAGGCTCTGTGCGTTTTCTTGCTTGAACTCATTTAACAGAGTAATGGAACCAGGCAGATGTGAGTGGAAGTTCTACAGCTCCAACCTTGACCATTAGTCCCAGAGCTCAACTCTTAACCACTGTTGGAAATGCAAAAAACTAGCTCAAACATTTAAGAAAATTCATTTCATGTTCATGGAAGTCATTTTTCATCATCACTCCATCCACATTTTCATGTTTTCAGACTTGGTTTGTATTACCTCCTTCACTAAGCTTTATGAGTGCTGAATTGTTAAGCTGTTCTCGATCATCCACGAGAACACAGAACAGTAGCTTTGTACGAGAACTGATGTTATTGATTTAATTTTTATGGTAATAATGTTCTCTATAAAATTTGCTAAAAGCCAGAAGTCATTTAATTATCTTCCTTGGATGTTTTCTAAATAGCCAGTAGTCATTTGAAGGTATTTATGACACAGAGGAGCTTATTCTGGAGGACCATGACTCCTACAGGGAGTGGTGAAAGAAGTTCGTAGAAATGCACACCCTCATCAGATCTCGTGTTCAGTCCCCAGTGGCTGAACCCAACTCACTGCCATACAAATGGCCACAGCAAGAACTGCACAGTCTAGTAGATGCAATTACAAAAGTACAGCCACATGCCCCATGTGGGATCACACAATATGGTAAATTTAATTTCTTAAAAATGTATTACAGTAAAAGACCCAGTGCCCTTAATTCCCCTCAAGTTACTCCCCCTGACTTGAAACATGTTATGACATTATCTATGCCGCTATTCTAGAAGTCCTCCTTGGTGTCCCTTGTGCTATTTTCACTGCCTTCTCGCACAGGACCAACGCACTGTGCTTACCTTGAGAGCCATTCTGACTTTGGGGAATATCCGGAAGTTGCATCGTACCAAATCTGATAACTGTAGCACACTGTCATGTTTTCATATGACTGCCTTTTCATAGGATGGCATTTGTGGCAGCATTCACTTTATTTTTGATCCTACCTCATAATGATACATAAGAAAGCGGAATTCCAAAACTGTTCACAGGGTGGGAAGAGTGAAGAGATAAGTGTGTCTGGAGCAACTGGGAGCATTTGGAGGGAAAGTGATGGCAATGGGTCTTTTATTGCAATAAATTTAATTTAAATATTCATGGTATATTACAGTAACATTTTGTACTATACAAGACAGCATGATATGAGCCATTTTTATTTTTAAAAAACACAAAAATAAATTGCTATTGTGTTCCCATGGAACTTGCGCACATCCACTTGGAAGAACTGGAGAAAGCCTCTGGACAGACACCACACCCAGACTCACAGAGACCAGGAAGACTCGTCCGTGGTGAGCAAAAAGCAAACAATAAAAAGAGGTTCTTGTCTATGCCGTAGGAAGGGGTGACTATTCTGGCATGTGAGATGTTTCAAAGAAAAACACTGGGGGACAGAAGCAAAACACTGAATCTGTGGATTATACAACATAAAATATTTATAAGGTGTGGCATATGCAAGGTCTGGGGGTGGGCAGAGGTTGCCACTGCTGACACGTGTTTTTCAGATTCCTTTTACTTGAACATGAGATCTTTCCAGCCATGAGTGTGCCCTTCCCGGTGAGTGCCCACATCAGCATTGGGGAAAGAGACTGACTTTTGGTCTGCCAATACTGACACCTAGATATGTTACTTCTAAAAAAGTTGTTACTTATTTTCCTGTTTCCCAAATATTTCATCTTAAAAAGGAGAGAGTTAGGCCAGCATCACACAGTGTGTATATTCTCCAGTCCGTCATGGGAGCAGCACCGAGAGGCACAGGGTAGTGCTAGACTCAGTTCCAATACAACCTGCCCTTAAAGTTTCTCCACTTCCCTGTAAGCTTCACCTTCCTTTTCCTTTATATAAACTCACTTGAATCACCAAACTCTAGTATGTCTAAATAGAAGACCTAATAATAGACAGCTATGTTTTAATTTCATGGGTAAATATTAACTAGTGTAGTAATAAACAGTGGTGAATCTAATTTATAGTTGGTATAGAACTCCTTGAGTAGGAGTAGAACTCCTTTCAGTAGACGTGAAGGGGAGAAGATTTGGAAAAATCTTTAACTATTTAGGACCTTGTAGCACTAAAGAATACTCTCCCCACACTAATTTTAAGGCAGGGAGATGAAGGAACGAGTTAACAGTTAACACAAGGATGATCACGCAAAGGAACTCAAGAAATGCCTAACAACTCAGTCACAAGAAAAGAACAGTTGATTCTCTAATTCAAATCACGTATCCAAAAATAGAAGAAAAAATGTATCTGTCCTAAACACACATATCTTCATCATGTCTTATTCCATGAACAATACAGCATCTATTTCCATAACACGTCTTGTCTTATTGCATGAACAATACAATACAGCATCTATTTCCATAAGCCTCATATTCTATTAAGTAATTTAAAGATGATTTAAAGTGTACTGGAAGATGTCCACAGTATATGCCAGTACTGTGCCATTTAATATAACAGATCTGAACATCGGATTCCAGAGCCAGTCCCTTACGGATACCAAGGGATGGCTGCGTGACACAGAAGCAGCACGTTCAGATATGGGTGACTCTGCTTCTCTTCAGTTATTTCCAAGTATTTTTCCTCAATGACAAATACATTTCTAACCCTTCATTGTGCACAGTTTCTTTGTTATATACCTCATGATTCCTGCTTCAGTTTGGTACCTTCTTGTAACTCCAGCATGCCATGATTCCTGGAGGATCTAACTTTACCGTGGAGATAACAAGAATTCATTCACTGTTGGCTAATATATCATAAATTACTGCTCTCTCAAAATGGAGTTCCTCAGCCAAGAGTTACTATATTTTGGATCTGACTGTCCCCCAGAGGGCCGTGCATTAAAGACTTGGCCCCCAGGGTGGTATTACTGGGTGATGGTGGAGACTTTAAGAAGTAAGGTCTATTACAAAGTTTTAAGTTGAGAGCAGTTCTCTCTCTCTCTCTCTCTCTCTCTCTCTCTCTCTCTCTCTCTCTCTCTCTCTCTGTCTACTTCCTGGCAATGAAAAGAGTCTTTTCTGTGTCATACATGCCTGTCATAATGTGCTGCCTTATTGTAGGACCAAATCCAATGCAGCCAACCAAGCATGGACTAAAATTTTCAAATCTGTGGGACACAATTAACCTTTTTTTCTTTGAAAGTTAGCTCAGGTATTTGTTACAATGAAAAAAAATAGAATACTGGCTAATATTCTTGCCTACAGATACATCTGTAAGCAATTTGAGAAGCAAGCTCTTCTTTTGGTATCGTGTAGGCATAGCACACGAGAGGAAAACACATGTTACATAGGCACCAAATCAATTAATTACTTTCAGAAAGGAAGAGCTTTTGTTTTTTTTGTTTGTTTGTTTGTTTGTTTTGTTTTTTATTTTGTTTATGGGGCAGGGATGAAATTTATTTTTCAAGAAATTTGAAGTCATTATAAAGTAATAATCAGATACTAACTTACAGATTCACCATGAAAGAATCAACCCTATGCAGAAGAGATTCTTTAAGGGAAATGAATGAAATAAAGAATCAGACTGTCTCTTCAAAAAAGAGAATTATCTTTTCTTACTGAAAGTCCTATAGGGAACACAAGTGTACATATTTGTCAAAAGTAATAAACTCTATACATAATTTCTATGAATGTTCCAGAAGATCAATTCCAATTTTTAGAAATCAGCAGCACTGTCTCATTAGAAAAAAACAATTCAGTATTTTTTAGGTCGAATAAGAAATTCACTCATTAAACACACACTCAAATTCTTTAACCAGTGCTAGGAATGCATTAACATGCAAAGTTCCTTTGTTTAAGGAACTTACCATTTTGGGTTAAGCCAGCCACAAAACTGGTTCATCACAATGGACCGCAATTGTAGAGTAAAATTATAAGGGTCAAACGCAATTACGTAAAGAAGCCACAATCTTTCTGTTTCCTCTGCGCTGCCAGGTCAGTTGCTGGAGAGGAAATGGAGCTGAAATCTTACTTCCTACACTCAAGAAGGAATACATTACTAGACTGCCTACTAAGTACATGGCTGCTCTTTACAAGAGACGCAGACAAAAAAAAAAAAAAAGGTAAGCCAGGCTCAGGGCCATGATGTGCTATTGAGTGTGCACCATTCAGTTTCCACATGACCAGTAGCACTCCCGGCATTCTCTGTGCTGCTGCAATCTCCGGGCTGGGGAAGAGAAGAGCAAAACTGGAGCTAGCTCCTAGGAATAGGAGTAGCGGTGGTGAATGTTCACCATGCAGGTAACCTGACAACACTTCCACTGGTACCAACCTCAATTTCTACTGAAACTCAAGAACTGAACTCTGAGTACTTCGAGGAACACAATTCTAACTCAGAAAAAGAAATAGCAATTCAAGTTCTGGGGTGGGGGGGGGATTCCAACTGTAGATATTTTTCACTGTTGTTATTGTTTTATTTTTTTTTTAATTTTCATTGACTAGAACTGCCAAGGGTTTCCCAAACACTATACGAAGTTATTTTTTTCAAAAGTTTGGTAGAAGATATAATCCTTGTTTACTTTTTATTTCCATTACTAGGACGAAACTACTCAAAAAAATAACTTCTATGAGGAATATAATTAGACATATTGACCAAGGATGAAGTTTCAAAACAAGTCTTTTTCTGGTCATGCTAGTCAACAGGCAAATAAAGCTTTATTAACTTTTTATAAATTGTTTTATAGAGTACCTTCAGGGGAATAGTTAATTACAGAAATTGACTTCTACAAGAGATTTTTAAGTTGTGTATTTGAATACTGAATTAATTTGCTATAAAAAATCTGCTATTTTTAAGGAGTAAGGAATCATAGTAATTAAATTCTTAAAGTAACATGTTTTAATTAGCTGTAACACACTAGATTCACTTCTATTACAAGCACATTAGTACACTACATAAATGGTTACTTATATTTTTCCCATAATGTGTTCATTCTATTGGACAAACATGTAAATATGTCATTCCTATGATGGCTTTCTTTAAATACTTGTGAGTATTTTTATGTGAGTACAATAGTATTGTTAGTTTTATTTTTGCATTGTTTCATATATTTTAAAATGTTATTACTATGCCTTTTCACTTCCTAAAAGATTAGCACCCCCCTCCACAATCCTCATAAAATCTCGGAGAAACTTCCATGGGAGAGAGATAGTGTTCATGTTAGATCTTATATGTCCTCCTCAAAAGCTTCCATACTCAGAGGCTGGGCTTCTGGGAGGTGACCAGACCTCAGAGGCACCAGCTTCACTAGTTAATAGCTGCAGGTGCTGTTAGGAAGTGGCTCTGGCTGAAGGAGGTGAGCCACTAAGAGTTTTAAGTTTGTATGCTTGCCCTTAGCTTTGCCTTTACGGTCTGCTTCTAGTCACTACGGTATGAGAATCTTCCATCTGCCATGCGCCTCCACCCGACTGTGTCTGCCTTATAGAGACCCAGCCTTGAACAAAAACCTCTGCAGCCATGTGCCAAAATAAGCCTGTTTTCCTTAAGGTTTCATATGTCAGGTATTTTTGTCTCAACAAAACAAAATCTGATCAATACACATGAGTTGCAATTTAAAGTTCAAAACTTAAATTAGCCTAGAACTCTTCATCTGATATAAAAGTTACACATCTACTTGAAAGCATCATATTATTTGAGTGTATCTCAACTTACATTCTTCCCTTAAAACAAATGGCAAAAAGTAATAAGCTGCTAGGCAAACACTGGTAAGTTTGTTCCAAAGTTGCTCTCTCAATGACAAAATAATTATATTTATCTACCATTGCAAGATATACTTCTAAACTGTTATTTAAAAATCAGAATCTGTAAACTGATTAACAGAACTAAACTACAGTACATAATATATTGGCATTTTAACTTATATTTCTGTAGAATATAGAAAAACTTATAATTCTTGATACTAATATATTTTAAAAATATAGATAGGAAATAAAATAAATGCTAACTTACACAAAATAAAATCTCTGACCAGAACATACCCCCCCCCCACATTGTACTGATGCTGATTCTCAGCAGCTATGTCTTAGTTGGTATTCTTCATATTCTCATGAACTTGACAGAGAGAATATAAAAATTATTCCATTTTCAATATTATGGCTGTATTAATATTCCACAAGTGAAACAGCAGGTAGACAAACGTGGCAAAATGCAAAGAGATTACAATGCCTGAGTAAGGGGTAGTAAAATTTGCCGTTTCCTAGTAAGAGAGATGACTGACTGGCTATAGAAAAGATGGATTTAAATGGCAATAATAAAGAAATAGTTCCAAGCCTTCAAAAATCAGAACTACATAATTTAGACTCTGCTAAAGTCAGGAGACAATGGCACTCTTTAGAAATACCTGATGGTCACGTCACTTGGCTCACAATGCCCGGGCTCAGGCAAAACAACCTCCTTTGAGGTCAGATTTTTAGCAGAAGTCTGAACAATCAAAATATGGAAGGGCTGGAAATTACCAGCTACTGCCTACAAAAGAGCTTATAATACCTTCTAGAAGGCTGTTCCCTTGCCTGGATTCAGCCTACAGCATGCCAGCCTTCATATCAGGCATCTTGCTGATAATTTTAAGCAGAAACGCCTGGTGAATTTTCTCAATAGACAATGTTTCCATTAGGTTCTTCAGTTATGTAGTCACAATGATATAGTCACAATCAGCATTTTAGAATAGAAAAACTTCCCACTAATTTTTAGTCAGTACTCTAATAAGATATTAACCATAATATTGAGTACTCTTTCAAATAACTACTTTTGTATAAACCTTTGATTTATCAAAGCCATGTTATTTAACTAAGCAATTTGATTCTCCATAGCTAAGTTACAAATCTGAGACCATACTACAGATAGTGTTAAAACTAGCCTGAGATAAGTATGCCACATTTGGAACAAATGATTCACCAAAGTTACACTCATTTTCACAGCGGTGGGCAGCACTCATTTATGCACAGAAGCCTGTGGCTTGAAATGCATTTAGCCAGCCAGGGTGATGAAAATTCCAGGGTGGAGGCAGAGAATAAAGTTTACCAATCTACATCACCTTGGAAATCAGATACATCATAAAACATTATTTCCCTACAGTTTCCTGAGTAACTGCAGAGATTGAGATTTCAATCACATTGTTTGATTACTATAAAATGAGCCAATTTACCACTTTTTTATTATCCTTTATTCCCCTTATTGCTAAAAGAAAAACTAGGAATGTACTAGTTAATGGCTGTATGTGCATATTATGACCGAACTCCCAGACAGATTGAAGAAACAGTTCTTAATTCAGGTGCCCTTAGTATGATGTCATTTCACTATTCTCTTGTTCATTTGTGTTATATTTGTTTGATTCAACCCAGCTGCCATTGCCTGCACTGTTCGTTTTTTGTGGTTTGAAAAAAGTCACTAACACTGCAAATTGGGCAAGCATTTAGATGTCTTGACAAATTTGCACCTGAACCTTATCAAGTCGCAAGTGGTTCTGCATGATTACCAAGTGTCTCCTTAAATTACCTCCCCCTCCCCTTTCATTTAGAGTCCAGACCCAACATCATGAAACAAAAACGAGTAATCTCACAGAATAACCAAAGAAATTCTACCATATTTGGTTTCTTGGTAAGTGTACCTTCCAGGGATAGGACCACTAGTAGAAAAACATCTCCTTCCTCCTTGAGTCTGTGTGCCACAGAAAATGGTATTTTTCAAAACAGTGACTTGTTTTAAAATTTAGATCTGCCTTGCATGGCCAACAAAAACTTCACTGGATTCAAAAAATGTGGAAAAAAATGGCAGTATTTATTTTCAGACTGTGCTTCTCACCTTTGGATCCTAAAAGCAGTAAGAACTGTACACATAAACAAATCCTTTATAGATTGCAAATCACATAAATTTGAGATGGCTCAAAATCAAATACTATCTGCTTGGCTCCATGTGTAGCATCTGATCGTTTAAATGGGAAGGCAAAATTCTGCATGCACGTTTTCTCAACATTGGATTATTTTTCATATATATATATACATACATATATATATATATATATATATATATAGAGAGAGAGAGAGAGAGAGAGAGAGAGAGAGAGAGAGTCTTTGTCTACAAGTGAATGTATAGATATAGAAAAGATTATATTAGTGATTCACAGGGTTTGACTCCCGGGATCGTGTTTTTCTCCTTCTCTCCCGCCTTTACACCTTAGAAGTGCTGTTGGGCTGTGAGCATTAAAACTATCAGTGTTGGTTGTACTACAGTCTGAGCATGGCGCTCATAATACCCACTTATCAACATCACTGGAACATTGTATCTGTCTAGGGAGAGCACCAGTATTGACACTGGCCTCATCTTTTCCACTTTGAACCAAAATGAAAAGAAGTTCACAATTGAGTCAGAAGGCCACTTTCAGGTCTCCGTTGCACTGTTCTCATCTGAACTCTTCCGCTGCTTGATTAAACAGCTGAAGTGCCTGTGGGTTACAGGCTGCCTGACACAGGGCTATGTTAAGATTTACTTTTGTTTATCGGATAGTTTGATCACTTTGTAAAGACCGCCTGTAACCCCGTCCATCATCTTAGTGGATTCTTTAGTACTGAGCTTCTGTGTCTATAACCTTCTCTGCTGAACAATAAGGCTCAGGACCTAGTTTTTCATTGTGTTAATTTTTAAATATACATATTGACTAAAATGCCCCATCGTACCTTTATTGTCTTTAAAACAACATGTGATGCACACTTCTTTTATTAAAAACATAATTATTAAGAGTTAGTGCTGGCTAGCAGTTTTCCATTATTTAATGGACTTTTTCAGAGAAATCAGACATTTTATGTTACCCACACACTAAATATCCCAAATGTTTTCAATAAAATCTATTTTAAAAATACTCTTTCATCATCTTCCCAGAATCTCTAGATTAGGATCTCTGATTAACCAAACAAAAAAGGAAAGTTTTTAAAGACTTGGAGGAGATGTTAATGTTAATTAAATCTCTTTTATCTGGATTGATTAGTGCAATTCATTATTCACTAGTCCTCTGGACAGATGTGTTAAATTACAGTTGATACAGAACACTGCTGATAATTTATTTGATCACATTACTTCAGGCTTAAAAATACCCGCACTTGAAATTAAGAGATAGCACAAAGATTTCTAAAGTGTTTTCCCTGATCAACAATTTTTTTTGGTATGATCAAGCCCAAATGGTTTTGATTGTCTTAATTTAGATAGGTTTCTGCTAATTATCTTTTCTAATTATTTCACGTTTAGAAGTATTACTTTATAGTTTCAAAGGACTGGAATACAAGAGCCTCTGAAACCAAACAGCTCACTTTAGATAATTTAAACACACTTTGTATAAAGAGGTACATTTTTGTAAATTTTACTTAAACCCCAAATTGATGAAGCTTAGAGCCAGTTTAACACAATGCACTAAGATCAAGAGATTGCTTAGGATGCAATCTTGTTGACGATGTTCACTTGCTGTCATAAAAGAGTTCTTCCCACAGGGAGAGCTTTCCAAAACTCAAATTATGAAAGTGGACTCTAAATGTTCCTCAACACAGAAATGGAAAGTACATGTAATGATATCTAGATTTAACCATTCCACAAGAAAGATATACTTTAAAATACCATGTTGCATATAATAAGCACATTTTGTCTGCCAATCTAAAGAAAATTAAGAGATTATTTTTGAGAGGAAACTGAAATTATTTTCAAATAGTCCTCTATGCATATCCATTAGCAAACTGTGCAAATGAATCCAACACATGGATATCATTTCCCCTGTCATGGAGATGAGCTTGAAAGTTAAAGAAAATATCATTAGCAAAATGTGTTTCAGGCTCGATTACACCTCCCAATATCTGAAAAATAGTTTGATGTGTTTTATAAATGCAATATGTGCCACATTCCTAATTATTACTCAACTTGACATCTTCTCTCTCATATTTTTGACTAAGTCCAAGTGATGATAACAATCTTTAAGATGAAAAAGAGGCAGGCTCTGTAACATATGAGCCACACTGAGTTTTCTAAGATGGAGGGGAACTTTGGGGAGAGCCACAGGACACACTCCTGGGCAAAGACAAACTCCAGATGAGGCGGCCTTCTGGAAGGTTCTGCCTCTCCTGGAACCAGCCTGCTGTTCCTGAGGGACAAAGACATTTCTTTGTCACTGGCTCATTTCTGGTTCAAAATAGTCCTCTGGAATCCTACCTACATTTTCACTGGTGACTTTTTAATTACCTAAACATTATTGTTAAGCTGTAATTAAACATCTCACTAGCTTCTTTTATATTAATAAATATTTGAAGCACCAGAAAGGAAGAAAGACAAGGAGGGACAGTGTGTGTTAGAAGTAAATGGAAGAAAGAAGAGGGAGGAAAGGAGAAAAAGAGACAGAGAAGGAGAGGAACATAGGAAAAGAAAGAGATTGAGTAGTATGAGGTAGGAGAATAGGCTCGTGCTGACAGCCATGACCCAGGTGCTCAGGCACCAAGAACATAAGGCCTCTTTTTTCGGCTCTTCCCACAGGATATAAGACTTTATGATCTCCTACACACTCCATCCCTATGAGGGACCAACAGCCAGAATGTTTGTAAACAAGCCGCATGGAATGACAAACTTTTTATTTTAACAAATTATTTTAAAATTATCAAAACACAAACTGCACATGAGTATTTTACCACAGACTGGCACACGCTTCAAGTTGAGAGAAGAAGGAAAAAAGGAGGGCACTAGGTCAATGCCCTGTACATGTTGTCTTAATCTCAGTGGACAGCAGTTAGATGAGACTGCCTCTCTGAGTTCCCGGTCACTCATTTGACACACTCTTTTGAGCTTAGGATTTAAGGTCAGACCCAACATCAGACACTGACATCACTCGAGAAGGCTTCTTGGTCAATCTTCTCCTCACCTGTTTTCTCTCTCCTGTCAGCCAACTTCTACACATCTTCCAGTGCATCTTTTTCTATGTGCTTATATCTGTATTTGTCACATAAGCTTGATTTTATGCAGTATATACATTTTATGAATAATCACTACATAAAACATTAAAAATTAAATAATTTTTGGAAATGTCTTCACAAACAGAGATTTTGTTCCTATACTTTTCACTGTTTCACATTGCCTACAAGGACCTTTCCTGAGTTTTGCTAATTTTTAACTGGAGTTTTAAGAGATACCATAGTTGTTTCTTTGTCCAACATGGAATATCTCATATTCACACACACATTCACACACACACACACACACACACACACACACACACACACCCATATCCATTATCATGGTTTGGATCTGGAGTATCCCCCAAAAGCCTCATGTTCCTAGGGATAGTGCGTGGGGTTGGGAGGCGGGGCCTGGCTGGAAGGGGTGGATACTTGGGGCTTGACATGCAGGGTCACGTGCTGGTTCCACCCTTCTTCCTGTCTCTCTTTGCTCCACCGTGCTGTGAGGCTCTCTGCCGCTGGAGCTCTGGCTCTGGCCCTGCCCCAGCTCCAGCCCTGCCATGTGCTTCCACCATTTTCCAGCTTGTGAATGGACTGTGACCTTCTGAAACTGTAAGCTAAAATCCTTCCTCCCTAAGTTATGGATGTGGGGTATTGAGTCATAGCGATGAAAAATAACTAAGATAGCCATATATATATATATATATATATATATATATATATATATATATATGAAATGAATCCCTAAACTCGGGTGGGGAAAAGTATCATACAAATGAATTTTCTGAAAACAGAGTGAAACATGTTTTTTAAAAAAGCACAATCATAACTTACAGTCAGTTGTCAACCTAGGACAGCAGCAGACAGTAACATCATCACTCAAATTAGTGAAATTATTTTCTATCCCATTTATTTGCAATAAAACATAGTAGCAAGAGCTAAGACTCTTTCTCATTTCAAAAAATAAATATCTGTCTGCATATTTTTATTCATATATAACTATCATTACTTTTTTAAAAAGGAAATGAAGTTATGAGTAATAGAGTCAATGACTTTCTTGTTTCTTCTCTACATATTAAATTGCAGTGGTTTTGAAATTCTTTGTCAAGAGGGCCTGCCCCCTGTCCTGATATCTACACTACCCTCTGCCCCCTTCTTGCAAGTGACATTTATGCATTGTGTCCATTCTCATTTTATTCCCCCAAGTCCCCATGAGACTCCACATGACCAGCCCTTGGCACACAGATGGCACTCACTATCAAATCAATGTCATGTCCTAAAATACTCACGTGATTTACATATTTACTATCTTGTTCCTAGATATATCCAAAGACAGAAGAGTGCTCCACGAGGCCCTGCCTAATGGCTTCACAAAACCTGACAAACACATGAAATACAGGGTCTCATATGAAAGATTGTCCCCATTAATAGCATTACCACAAGTGAATAAAAAGAATATTAAATGACCACTGTGCTCACACTCAAGAATTTCATCTGTTGAGACATTTCTGCTCACTAGTTCTGATAAAACCTATTAAATATTCTCAGTTGCTCAGACAAAGCAACTAACTCCTGGTATAAATGTTCATAAGTTTCTAAAAGAACTTAAAGAGCATCATAAACTCAATCTGTAAGACATGCACATGATTTGAGGCTGGCTTCGTTTGGGCGTCCAGTTAAAATTATTGCTATCTGTGTCCCTGCTGTGGCCTGACGGCACCTATCCTCGGATGACCCAACTCAGTGGCTGTTCTATTTTCTTCCACTGTGAAAATACTCCCATTCAACATGAAATCAGGTTCATTCACTTAAAAAGGCAGAGAAGTATATATTTTAATATACCATTTGCAAGAATTTAAACTTCAGAATCACAAATGTACAAATAAAGGTAGGATTAGAAGCTGATAATAGTCAATATAAAAAATTAAAGTACTGTCTTCAGAGAAGATGAGTGCTAACGTATAGTTGCCATTTCTTGTTTTGCTTCTAGACAGTCTCATTCTGTAGTCTAGGATGGATCTGAACTCACTATGTAGCCTGGGCTGGCCTTGAATTCACAGCAATCCTCCTGCCTCAGCCTCCTGACTGCTGAAATTACAAGCATGCATCACCATGACCAGCTTGCGTGGTGCTGAGGAACCCCAGGGCATCACACTTGCTAGGCAAGTGCTCTAACCTTTCAGACCTCTGCTAAACTGTGCTGTCCCTCTAGCCCCCACTCATTATTCTTGATCATCTACTTATTAAATTATCTCATTTGTTCCAAGAAGAATTTGAAATTGCAGGTGGGTTTCCCGCAACCTATGTTCTGAGTTACGCACTTCCTCCACTTGGCTGGGGACTTGGGAATACCAATTAAACATGAATCAAGTGAAAGAAAACATCAGACAGTGAATACATGCAGTAACAGCATTTTTTTCATCCACAGAAATGAAAATGCACAGGAACTAGTAAATGAACGTGTTTTAAAATCTTGTATTATCACTATGTTGATCTCTGTCTTTATCACGCGTGAATGAATTAAGACCATACACAGAACTTCTCACGTTCACTAAACTGTACATTTTTCTCATTGGGCTGTTTAATGTTTTATTCTTTGCAAATGGTGAAAATTACTCTTCCACCATTCCACACAAACCAACTCGTCTCTGGCGACCACTTTTTGCATTAGTATGTATCGGCTGGTCATAGTCCCTCTGTCTACAGCAAGCCCGTTATTGATCTGTTAACTCCATCTTGAGTCACCAATGGCAGAGAATAGTGGAAGCTCCATCTCATAAGATTAACACACCCTTATTTTCTTGAGAAAATAGAGGCCATCCTGTCTGACCTTTCCTTAATGTTTTGTTTCTATCAACCTCAATATTTCACCTTTCTCTCTGGTTTAGCTCTTTTCTCTAAGAAAAGAAAAAAAAAATCAAAAAAAATCAGTCTTAGTTTACAATAGATAGTGGGCAGATAAAGTAGGGGGGAAAGAATGTTGGGAAAGCTAGTCTCCCCAGAAGAGGTGGTACCAAATCCTCTCCCACTAAGCCAAAACAGAAAATGTCAGAAATTTAAATCACATGTAGCAAAATAGGCCTATTGTTTAGACATTTGAAATTCAAGACCAAAAGAATCATCTAAAAAAAAATCAGTGTTTCTCTTTCAATAGGAAGAGAAATGGAAGTGGAGGACGTAATGCTTTCTTTAAAATATTTGGGTCTTTAAATTATATTCATAGAACTTTAAAAATTAGATATTCTTTTTCACAAAAATGAATTTCCCTATGTAGTGTTTTTTTTTTTTTTTTTGACAGGATTTCGCGTTGCAGTCCAGGCTAGCCCAGGCTGACCTTTGACTCACAGCAATCCTCCTGTCTCAGCCTCCCGAGTGCTGGGATTAGAGGCATGCACCACCACCACCTCCAGCTTTATTTCATTTGTTCTTACAATGAAGCGGAGAGTCCCATGAGAGAACAGGCAGGCAGCGTCTTGATTATTTTTTTCTACTCTTATCAGCTATGCTGTGTGGGTTGGGAAACTGGATTCATCAGAAAAAAAAAAAAGCTGCTGATTTTCATGTAACACACAATCTCCTTCTTCATAGATTTTCTTTGTCTCAGGGAAATATCAGAACCCGGTAGTAGAGGCCGAGTGCGTTTATTTCAAAAATTTTCTTCAAATGATTCTCATGGATTCCTCCTGGTCACGAACACTGTTCCTAGGCTGAGGCCAACTTCAGCAGAAAGTTCTTAGGCTGACCTCTTTAACCCAAGTGCAAGGCCTAATCCTAGTAGATATTTTGGTACCTTTTTTTTTCTTTTTACCTCAAAACAATTCTAAGTCCTAATAACCCTATAAAAAACAAGGCACAAATGTTCACTTCATTGTACACTGATCTTATTACATGATGCATCTTGAACTTTCATGTTCAGATACTATAAAAAGTCCTTATTAAATGTTCAATTCAAAAATGGCATAGCACATAAATATGATTTCTTATTAATTCCACCTTACTGAGGTTGGTGATATTAGCACACGTATAAAAGAATTACAATGGGACACTAAATAGCCCATATATACCTCATCTTTCTACATTTCCATTAGTGTAGAGAAATAAACTCAGAATAAATGTAATAAAATGTTCATCTTTTTCGCCTATGTACTGAATATTAAAATTTTCCAATTCAGTAGTTTCAAAATAGTTGCATCTTGGAGTTTTATTCATTTAAAATGTCTCTTAAAGTAACCTCAGAAATTAATACATCGTTATTCATTTAATACTGAGCTATTACAGCTGATTTTTTGGCTTATTCTTTGTATAATTAAATGATTCCTTCTGATGAAAAAGGAGCATTTTTTTTTTCCTGCTTTCAAATCTTTAATCGGCTCTTCAGCTAAGGTCCATTGTTGAGCTTGACACTCTACCTTCTTTTAGCAACCTAGAGGTTACAGAGTTTGAAAATCAATTTCTAATTCAAATCTTGTTCTCACCATTTACCAGCTGTTCCTTACACGTTAAAAACGAAGGTTATAAAATGTAAAGGAATTTGCTCAGGCATATGTGCAAAGCAAACTTTGCTCAGCCTTCCATTATCTGGTTTGCTTGGCTTTGCTGGCCTGAGGAGGCTACAGCATCTGAGACTTTCTCAATGAGAAAACACCATGTTTTAACAAGTCCTTATATTATGCCTACCACGCTCGCAGACACCAACGTCATACTCAAAAACAAGATATCTATGCAGAATGTAAGACAGGAAACGTAAAGAGATGAATAGTCTGAAATGTTAAGTATCAGCATTCTCTCTTTCCTTTGAGTGTTTCTAGAAAATCTCAGTATACTGCTAGGTAGTTACACTTTTTTTTTCCTTTTTGGCCCTGGACTAAAAGACCTTTTGGTAAAAATCTACAGAAGAGAAGAGATTACCATGTGCATACAAAAAAAATGAGATGTTTGCCAAGCTAAGTTTATTCAAGGAATTAACATAGTTCTACACCTGTTCTTGGCATTGGCAACAGACTTTCTTTACATTTCTTAGAAAGAAAGCTTTGTTGTGATCTTTCCACACATGAACCTGAGAATTCTGGCAGAGCACTGACCATGGGCAGAAATCACACCTCACCCACAAGAGTGAAAAACTGCCTTTGAGAAAGCACAGCACATCCTTTGATACAGTCCATGCCAGACATGCCACTGTCCTCTCAGGCAGGACACCTGACACATGTCACACTCAAGCAGATGTCACCATTTCCTCCCAATTCTTGGCTTGCTAAAACAAGCATTACTAGGCTAAGTGTCCACATTCATTGAGTTCTGCATGTGTCTATTATTGTGAAATTTGCACAAGTCACAGTCTAAAACCAAACTTAAATTACTAAGATGAAACTTTTTCATGATAAATCTCATAAAACAAGCACTGGAATTAAAGGAAGCCAAATTTGCAACCAGATTTCCTTTATTTTGAAACTGTAAAGAATCTAGGGTAATTTAGTTACCCTATCTTTTATATTTCCTTCTCCATTAGGGAATACAGTTAGATCCTATGGATTATAAAAATAGGGATGCAAAGCCAGACACAGGGAGGCATGCTTGTCATGTCGGCACTCTGAGAGGCTTGGGAGGATCCCAAGTATAAGTCCAGACTGGGTACCCTAGCGAGACCTTCATTTCAGTGAAAAGGGGGAGGTGATAGGGATGTAACTCAGAGGGAAGGCTCTTGGTTTAATTCCCAGTTCTGAGAAAGAGAAATTACAAATAAAAAAATAAGGAAATGAGATGAGGCATCCAATATCCTGCTTTATCAAGATCTTATAACATTGTGTTCTCTGCCAGGACACTAGTATCTTTATCCTTTCATAATTCTGCACAATGAGTGTTCTCTGAATGGTAATAGACATTGGCTTAAAAGATGATTCTCTAGTCTAGAAAATTCAGGAAACATTGGAATCAAGGTTAAGGAGGCTGTTTTATGGCAAAATCTGAACAATCACATGTGAATGGTTATGACAAGTCCTTAGAGTATGATGACAGCAGACAGCACAGTTCTACCAGTGGGCCTGTCTGGACCAACCCTTTCTTACTGCCTGGGAGGGGCTGCAGCAGATCCATCTTCCCAAAAGTGTTGTGCCGGGGAGGGTCAGTATCCTCTGGGAACTCGCTACGAACTCAAATCTTCAGGCTCCTCTCAAACCTACTGAACTTGCAGCTTTGGAGGTACATGTGTCAAGCACCTCAGGGGCTCCTGATGTTCATGCAAGTTTAAGTCACTGATTTTCTAGAGTAAGCATCAACATAAAAATATGAAAAACAGTTTCTACAACTATCCTAGAAAGGATTTTCAAGTGAATAAAGTCTTCAATCATCGGCAGCTTTAAAAATATATCAGGCTTCATCCTCAACTCTATTCTTAATGTAGAAAATACCTTCTCTATTACAAACTATATGGAATGTTTTTACCTGCTCTCTCGTTATGCTGCTATTTATCCACAGGCCAGAAAAATTCATGTTAATTCATGAAAACTAGCACCAAGCCTGCTATTTTTTGTATATAAGAATGAAAATATCACCTAGCAATTAAATGATCCAGATTTCTACTCTGACATTAATAGAAGTAAATAAAAGCAGAGATCAGGGCTGGAGGAATGGCACCATGGTCAGAGCTCTGAGATTGATTTCACATAAAGCATCACATAGAGCTGGGCATGGTGGTGCATGCCTGTAATCCTAGCATTCAGGAGGCTGAGGCTGGAGAATTGCCTGGGCTACATAGGGAGTTCAAGAGCAGGAGTAGCAGGCTACAGAATGAGACTCTGTTTCAAAAAAAAAAAAAAAAAAAAGCAGAGATAAAATCCAATGTACTAATATGTGCTTTTTAAAAAAGTATTTTTTTCTGAGGTTCTGAAAGTCAAAAATCAGAGAAATGAAAAGGAAAAAGGTGGTTGCCAAGGGCTGGATGAAAAGAGAAGAGCAGTTTATTGTTTAGATTTTGTTTTGCAAGATGAAAGAGATTTGGGGATCCATTGCACAACCATGTGAATACAGACAACGTGACTGAACTGGCCAAGTAAAAACAATCAGAGTGTGAAGATTTTTTTGTTGTTGCTACCGTTGTCTTTGGTCTTTTCTTTCTTTCTTTTTTTTTGCAGTGTTAACGATGAACCCCAGGACTACACACGTACCAGGAAAGCACACTGCCATTGTGGTGCAGACTCAGTCCCTACGTGGCTCAAGCAATGTTCTCTATTTGCAACCACAAATAATAATAAAGCAAACCTTTAAGTCTCTCTTTAGTTGATCCAGAAAAAAAGAGATCATTATGGTATTTTCTACCTGTGATTAGATAATTATGACCAGTTTCACTCTATAGCAAATTCTGCCCAAAACAAAGGGCCAAAACAAAATTCCTTGCAAGATAAACTCTATGGCCAATAAGACAAATATAAATTTCACCAGAAAATTATTACTGTTGAAAGCAAAACATTAATATCATATCAGTAAAATCTATCCAGCACCACAGTATTGAAGAAGAGGATATTCAATTCGTATAAACATAAAATATACTTATTTTTTTAAATGAAGAGTTTGATTTAAAGTGAAGGATAAGGCATCAAGGGACTAAACTAATTGTATGCTAGGAAAACAACACATGAAAACTTTTAATTTCAATAAAAGAAAAATTCCCTTGCCATTTATTCCACATGCTTCTGTTGAGTTCTCGGCACTGAGCTAATCTCTGGGAAACACACACACACATGCCAATAAGTCTCCTGACCTGGGGGAGCTTATAGTACATTGAAGTGATATTTATAAAAATAAAAGGATACTCAGTTGAACAATTACTGTTTTTAAAAAATACTAAAAAACCATCAGCAAACTAAATGTAGAAAAAACAATTTGATCATACTTTGTCATAGGACTCTGCTGTAAAGCAAAAGCTCAATTTTGTTGGCCCTAGAGGTGTCAGAATATCACAAGTTCAAGCTCAGATGAGGATTTGAGAAACTGGGTTATGATACAGACACCTTGGTCCAGTCGGATCAGACAAGATTTTTGAGAAGCAAAAGCATCTACTCTAAGCTTTCAGTGTCTCCGACGTAAGCTCCCATTTGTCTGCCCGCATTCATCACTCCTATGTGTGGAGTGGCTGGCAGGTGGTGCGGCACATTCATGGACTTTATTTCACTCGATCCTTGCCACGTCCAATTAGGTGGCCAGATACATCTCCATCTCTTTACAGATGAGATGCTGAGATGAGGGAGAACAAGCGAACACGTAAGGCTCAGCAGCTAGGGACTTGGAAAACCAGATTTCTTTTAGCGATGTTCTCATTTGTGAGTTCTTTTACCTGTAGTAAAATTATGAGGCAACCTTTGTAAGATGTGATGATTAAATTGACAGTTCTAACAATTAGATACTTAGGAATTGCCAAAGAACTGTAAGAAACACAATGGAGAAAGAATATTGAGGAAAAGTCTCTCCCAGAGGTCCTGTTCTTTCATCCCAGACGATGTGTGATGAAATACCTCTTCTGGTTTGTGAAGATAGGAGAAGCCTCAACTATAATCGTTATTTACTTACAGAATGTCGAACTGGAGGATGGTATTTGCTAAAGCAGATAAAGTGAAATGAGGAGGAGACCCTTCTTTGCAAGCCGTCTGAGAGGCTTCCCGGAAAAAGGTAAGTGGGAAAGGACGAGGAACTTCCTGTTCTGGAACAGATAGCTAGCTGCGCCTCAGAGTGAGAACTGCTGCCCACAGAGTGAGGCTTTCACCAGCCCAGGGTCCTCATCACGGATTCTCCCAACAGGAAGGCCAAGAGCTGGCAGCACAGAGCACATGGCCCTTTGCTGCCTCCATGGACAATTCACGGCCCTGAGACACACAAACTTCCTAACCTCATACCAACTTAACTCTTCCTTAGAGAAGCTATGAAATCCAGACATTTCTGTTACCATGACTACTGTTCCATTTCTCCATCCATTCCAGCGGGTCTGCCTCCTGAGTCCGCCCTCTCTCGTCCCTCTCTCTCTCTCCTTCTCTCTCTCTCTCTCCCCCTCCCTCTCTGGATCCAAGGTCCTGAGGTAAAAAGAACTCTTCCTGTTAAGTTTTAAAGCCAAGGTAGTTCATCTGACTTTTCCAAAAGTGAGTAAAAATGAAGTAGTTCATCTGACTTTTTCAAGAATGCGCAAAAGCGAAAAGTCCAGGCTAGAGCTAAGGCTGAGGACAGAAGAAATCTCAGGGACACTTTTGCTTATCTCTCTTCACTGGCATTCCAGAACTTTCTTGGCTTTTACTTGAAGCCAAGAAGATGCATACACATAGGTCATTACAAACAAAGTGAAATATTTAATAATATTCCAGTTATGAGATGGAATGTCACTTCCTCTCAATTACAACATGAAACCCTCCTTCCCTCAGTACCTCAGCATTGGGGACAGGTCTTTAAAGAGCTTAATGTAAAGCAAGGCCAGGAAGGCAAGCTCATATCTTGTCCCAGTGGAGTGCTTCTGAGAAGAGGACATTTGAGCAGAGACATGAGTGTGTGCACACGAAAGAAAGACTGTGTGAGGACGCAGTGAGAAGGTAGCCTTCTGCAAGCCAGAGGAAAAGGTTTTGTGTGACAATAAGCCGTCCTACCCCTTGGTCTCCCGAGCTCTGAGAAACTAAATTTCCCTTGCTTACACCACCCAGCCTATGGTATTTGGCGACGGTAACACCCACCGCCTAGCACCAGCATGAATTCTCTGTGCTCCTACTTAGGTCATTTCAAGCCAAGTGATCTAGCCAAACACGGTATGCCAAAGAATGAATCTCACGTCTCCTCATTTCTATGGCTCATAAAATTGTGTCCTGCTTCCACCAAAGGATCTTTTAGTACAGGGAGCACATGTGCAACTATAAAGATCGATGACAGCAGACACAATTTCACGTACCCAATTAAGGTCTTAAATGAACCATTTTTAGAAAAATAACCATTAAGAACTTAAAATGGTCTTCCTCCAATAAGATGAAAAGAGTTTCAATGTATTTCAGCAGCTGTTTGCAACATGTCAGAATTGGCAGGCAGGTTGGACTCTAATCAGAAGCGGCTTTCAATTAGGAAGCCTAATGTGGAACGCGCCCCAATATTTTGCCTGATTAAGTGCTTAAATTCAGTAGGCTTGAATACACAATCAAAATGTGTGAATATGGTTCTTGTGATTAAATCTCTCTCGTGTCTGAGTCCAAATCCTCACTAATTACCTACACAACATTGTTTTTGCGATAGTATTTTAGATGGTCTTAGTGCAGACTGTATAATTTTTTATATGATACAAGCACAAGCAAGTAGTCTAAAAGTACAGAAAATTATTATATCAAAACTAGAATTAGTTACATTGCTAATATCATTTTCATTAATGTATATTCAGAAAAATCTCAAATAGTGGATTTTTTTCTGTTAGAAACATTTCATACATAAAATGTGTATTTATAGTATGAAAAATTAGTATAGTAGGAAAAATTACCAATAAACTAGACTAAGATATCTGAACTCAGGTTCTACACATGTAATATGTTTCCAAATGAAGATGCTTTTCTTTAGGGATTTGTGTGTAATATTTTATACACAAAAAGTGTATAGGACATGATTAGCACTCAATATATAGCAGGATAAATGAAATAATACATTAATTTTTTCAAATATTTTAGAATGAAATCTACATGTGGCTCAGAATCATGCCCTCCTTTCATATTCATTCTCTATAGCATAAAATTTAACATATTGATAACAAAATATTATTTTATCTTCATGTTAAAAGATACTTAAGGGAACAAGAAATGATTAGAATTATTTTCAAAATGGATCTGTTATATTTTCAAAATGAAACCTAATTCATTTGTTATGTGGTATAAGCCTACCAAAATGAATATTTAAGGAACTGTTTGATGCAATATCCTAAATATAAGTTGTGTTTAATAAACAATAGCTCATTGAATGAATAGCTGTCTAGGTGTACACTTTTACAACTCTCTTTAAGTTTCCAGATTGTTTATTCAAAAGCTGGGTGAGGGCAGCTGAATTTGTTGCCTTTTAAAAATCATAAAATTGAGCCAGGGATACAGCTCAGTGGTTCAAACACTTGCCTACCATGAGCAAAGTCCTGGGTTTGATTTCCCAACACCACACAAAGACTAGCCAGGTATAGCGATACAAGTCCTTACCCCAGTACTCGGGAGGCTGAGGCGAGGGGATTTCTGTGAGTTTGAGGCCAGCCTGGACAAAAGAGTGAGACCCTGTCTCAAAAATACATACATAAAGAACTAAATAAATAGATGTAGCAATCAATTAATCTTAAATGAGAATATTATGATCAGAAAACCACAAAAATATATTTTTATATAAAACAATAAAAGTTGACCTGTGAAATGCTTTTACTTTTAAGTAAAGCTTAGCTTATAGCAGCGAAGGCTTCTGTAAATGTATCGTAATATCAGAAATATTACTAATGGATTACGTATTCAGTTTTACTAAAAAATCTCGCTTAAAGTGAAATTCTGTTTACCTAGATATGTTCAGGCTATATTTTTTTAATAATTTGGAAAATTTACTCCTAGATTTTAGGGAGAACTGAAAGGTTTTTCTAAGCCCTCAGGAGGCAATTTGCCTTTCTAGGCAACAGTACATTCACATTGGGCTTTACAAATTGTACTTCTGGTCACTGCTTTTATTGAGAAGTGGAAGACACATTTTGCCTTTTTCTTTACACACTGCCCATCTTTCCTTCGCCCCAAGTTTTTATGAGAATCCGGCGACCACCTGACATTTCACGGATAACCAAGTAACAGCCTCTCCAAATTCTAATATAAAGTATAATTCTGTTTCTGTAGCCCATTAACATCAATGCTCCTTAACCGCCGACATCTACCACAGAAATAAAGTTGGAAAAGTCAATGGGTAGGTGCAGGCATACAATCCACTGACTGTTCAGAAATTCTCTGCTGTTGCTGGTGATAAAATAGATGAATATTTATAACCTCATTTACTGACTCATTCACAGACATTATATCCAAATAAGACTAGAACACATTGTTGAAGACCCACTTTGATATCTCCCATGAATTATTTAAGAATCTTCACCCCTGGATTGTTGCACCGCAACAATCCATGCTTTTGGAAAACTGATAAACCCTCCGACTTCCTTCCAATCGTATACACTGCCAATGAACTGCTTCATTCTTCAGTTTCCTCTAAAAATTTTGCTGCTCAAAATCATTCACACTTACTGTTCTGTAAATTATTTCTCAAATGAAGTGAGTATTGTCGAAATTTCTAAAAGGCAACTTAGAAAGTAAAATAAATTCATATATCATGGTAAATTCCCAAGCCAGTTTCAATTTTGTTTATCTTATTCATATCCATTTGGTAAATGTAGCATCTAGAGACAGCTTATATGTTCTCAAAGCTAAGTCATTAAGATAACAGCTGAACTATAATTATGACATCACTCAAGCTAGTTATATTTCTGAATTTGAAATGAGATGCCCTACAGGGACCTACTTCCTATGATCTAATTTATCCCATTATCATATGAGAAGTCATTATCATGTATAAAACTACAGCTTATTTGTCTGTATTACCAATAAAACTTTTAACTGTATCTTGATAACCAATTAATGACTGTAATTTTATCAGCATAGCACAAAACAAATGACTCCAAAATTTATACAGCTTGAGATGTAATATCATATGGTTTATTAGTCATGTTTATTGCAGGCAACAAAAGGAATAAATTCTGGTCTACAACAGCAGTCAGCAAGTTCTGGTTCTTATATCTAAAAACAGTTACTAAATTTAATAGAGTCTTAGAGGAAAATCTGTCTAGCAAGTATTATTCACCCCCCCCCCTTTTAAAGTGCCATTTTAAAATATTACTTCAAACATGCAAAAGGATGGGTGTCCATTTACTTTTTTTCCAAATAGTGATTTCATAGGCAATTTGTCTGTGTATCTGGAGCAGCTAAGTTGGTTTATCAATCTGACTGACTTCACAAGTGCTGAGGGAATTAATGATGCACACTTCTGGGTGTGTCTGGATAAATGATGGGCTTCTAACCTTGGCTATTACATCTAATTTCTGGCCCCTTCCTCCCTGGCACTATTTCACTGCTCTGCCTCCTGGGTGTCGCACATCTTTGTTCCACTATGTTCTTCTGCCATGATGCTTCTACCTTAGAGGCAGGCAGCCATGGACTGAAACCTCTGTAACTGTGAGCCAAATAAATCTCCCTTCCTTTATTTTGTGGGTATCAGTGACAAGCATGGCTATAATGACAAGTATGACTCTCTCAAGGGAAAAAAATGACCAAGGTAAATCTTTAAGTAATTTACTTGAATTTCCCCAAGAATGCTAACCATAATTATACTGTTACTGATCCATTTCTAATCTTTTGCTTTTGGGGGTCTGTGAAAACCTGTGTGCTGTAGTTTGGATCTGGAATGTCTCCCAAAGCCTTATCGGTTTGGATGCTATAGAATACTTTTGGATTCCATGTGCCATCAAGAGGTGGGGCCTGGCTGGAAGAGGGGGATACTTGGAGTTTGAGCCAGAAAGGATGGATATGTGAGGCTTGACCTGGAATGGGTGGATACCCGGGGCGTGACCTGGAAGGGTATGAGCCGGCTCTGCTCTTCCTCCCTCGTTTGGCTTCCAGTTTGCCACGCCCTGACCCGCTGTCCTCTGGCTAGGCCTCCACCATGTGCATGCATTGTGGCTGGCAACCCGAAAATTGACTGAGACCTTTTCAAACTGTGAGGTAAAATAAGCCTTTCCTCCCTTACTACATGGATATCAGCAATGGTGTCTCAGCAACGAATAAGTAACTGAGACACCATGCTGATACTCTAAATTCTTATGTGACTCATGTCACCTGTCTATTTATTAGCTCTCTTAGAAATTATCTAGGATGTGATTTTTATGATAAAGGCTTTTAAATCCTTTTGCCTTAAGCCTTCCTTGTTTAAGGAAGAAAAAATACTTAATGTTTTCTAGACAATTCTTTCACTGTCTTGGAGCAGGGTAGGGAGGAAGAAAGTAAAACAGGACTTGAATATTCAATCTGTTTTAAGTGACTGAGTTAAAAAAATTAAGTGAAATTATGCTCAGTGAAGTGAGTCAGACACAGAAGATTAAATATCACATGGTTTCTCTAATATGAAAAATCTAGAATATAGTCATGTCATAGAACAAAATGGGGTGGGGGGTTGTGGGAACTAATGGGGAATGGGAGGGTTTGAAAAGGCCACAAGGGAGAGGGGAAGAAGGGGTTGTGATTTTGACATGATGTATATGCACAAAATACTCAAATTCAATGTAAACATTATGTGGCTCATATATACAGAACAACAAAATGGGAAAAATTAAGTAAACTAGAAGATAATAGAGAGATTTACATCTACAGTTGGATGGACATTCTTCCCATCCCTAAAGTTTCCTGTAGACACTTCTGTGAGTACAGCACTGCCCCGCCCCGCTACACACACAAACTTCCACCAGGGAAAAGGAACAATTCTTACCAATGACGAATAAGGAAGAAACTGAGCTCACAATGCAAACTGTCCCTGTCCTTTGAATGAATTTGCTTTGTGTTCTTTTCCCCCCTGGAGGAACAATAACAGAGGCCTCTGTTTGCCCACCTGTGCATCACCTACAGCGCAAGTCTCTAGGCTTCTGATGGAAGAAGTCAGCAAGCCCTTCCGGCCCGGGATCTACACGCAGATCAGCAACCAGCTTTGATATCCACTTGGCACTGTGATCTCCATCTATGAGTCTCCTCTCTATGCCTTCTCAGGTGTGCCAAATCCCAGGCATGAAGGGAAAGCATTGTCATGCCTGACTCTGTAGGACGCCCAACGTTAATGTAGGACACTAGAGGGTATGTTCCCTTGGGAATTAAGTTCTTGTGAAGGAAATAAGAACACAAGGGTATTTTAAAAGAAAACAAATGTGAAAATGGAATGATAAATATGCATATGAGAGCCTGGTAAAGGCAGAAGGGGGTTCTAAATAAGGGATTCTGGAAAGTCTTCAGAGAGAACTAAAAGTAGAATTTGAAAGCATGTTGGATTTGAAAAGCAATTTACGAAGAAGAGATACATGTTCCAGGTAGAGAGGAATAAAATAATTCTTAGTTGATTAAGTGCAGCTTTAAAAAAGCTGATTGCTTTATAATAATGTATACTATCTGATTCCCTGATGTGTTATTTATATATCCATACATGTGTGTGTTTCTGTGTGTATGTACTTATACATGCAAGTTCTCAGGAAAAAGTTTTAGTGAGAAACATGTTTAATTGAGAACACAAGATTAGAGATGCTGTAGGGACTTTTAACGTTGACTCATGCCACTGATGCCATCTACCACATACGTTTCTATACAGTGGGGCTGTGTAACTAGTCAGTCTTACTAGTTATTTTATTAAAATGGACGTTGAGAAAAGGAAGGACAAAGGAAGGCAGAGTGAGTGACAATGACAAATATATGACAATGGAATTAGGCCTTAAGTTATATCTTTATTTCAAAGTTACCCTAGGAGAGCAATATGTCAATGGGACATTTTTATGAAGATCAATATTCATTGCATCGATAAGTACAAAAGTAGAAATTTATACTCAAATTTTCAACTGGTAGAATGAGAGATAAATGTTAGACGTATACTCGTCCCCAAAATTATAGGCTTCACATGTCTAATTCATCAAAATTTAATTTCATTTTCTTTTCACAGATAAAACCCTGAGTAAGTCAATAATGCAGCAGATTATTTCCAAACTTGTGACATGCCTCCACTTACTCATCAAGAAAATAATCACTTCAAAAATAATATTGCTAGCAAAGAAACACTGTCTCTCTAGGGTAAAATGTATAATTCCAAATCTATCTTAAATCCACTTCTCCAATCCTCCCATGATAAAAATTCTAATTTATCCTATGTCTTATAAACTTAATAACCACGATCTTATTTTCAAATTATGACAACTCTCATTAATGTGTCTCAAAAAAAAATCAAATGAGGAAGCAAAAAGATACCGACTTTGGCAAAAGGCCCAAAGTAGGCTTTCCAGAGGACGTGAGGCTGGAGCCTACCTCTGAAGGATGCACAGGAGGTGGCTTCCTGCAGGAAGCAGAGAGGAGCGCAGGGAGACTGGGCCTACATCGAGCCGCAGCAGCTGCCAGGGAAAGGTTCTGTGGTATGCTGGAGGTAAAGATTGACAGTGGGGAAAGTCCTTGGAGCTACTTTAAGCATTTACTTCTCTTTGGGCACAGCAGAAGACCTTCCAGTGTTTAGAACAGAACTCTCTGGGTTCAATTAGTCAATCTCACCAAGAAATTCACATCTCTGTGTTTACAAAGAATACTGCCTTGGATGTAGCAAACAGTATTGATGCAAAAGATCAAAATGCTCACCAGAGACACCCACTGCTCTTCCTCAGTTCACGTAGAGTTGGTCTTAATGTAGCCAGGAAAGCTGCACCTGTCACATGGCTTCACTCCACCTCTCTGAAGGCATGAAGCCTCCCGACTGGCTCTTTGCTATACTCTCAAGCACTGAGAGTCCTATGTCATGCACTATCGGTTTTTCAAATCACTGAGGATTGTAATATTCAGATTTCAATATACTACCTGGAGGCTAATCCAGACTTGTCTCTCTACCTCCAGATGGGCAAGATTTGGGGGAGGAACAGCACACTTGCTTATATCTGACCAAAATCAGTCTTAGGCAAATGGTCTTGATAAGTCTGACTTCTAAGAATATCACAATACTGAACGGATTCTTAGTGTATGTGTAACAATGTATAAATTTTATTTTTGAAATAATCTCTCCTTTCACCTCTACAGAAATGAAAATAACCCATCTTAAAAGACCTTTGGTGACATATAAAAATGCTAAAAATGAGCTCTGAGAAAAGCTATGCACATATAGATAATATATTTTTAGGTTAAAATGGATACAATCTAAATTAGGAGGCTAGTTACTAAGGTTACAAAGAACAAGTGAATAAAATAAAATAGTATTTCAGTCCATCTTATCAACAAATGCAAAAACAGCATGCTCAGCAAGCTGGATCTCTGCAGAGAGCTCAACTCCATGTTGTCCCCAGGAGCTACACGTCTGCTATCTAAACATACTTATTCTCATTTTTCTCTTCACATATTATATAAAATCCTGCCCCCAAACAAAATGAAAAGTTTTGTCACAACAAAGCAATAAGAAGTTAGCTATATAGCCTAAAACACTTTTAATTTGGCCAATTCTTATTGCCTTCAAAAAAGAAAATTGGGAGGGGGGATATTCCATTGATGTTTGATCTTTTTCTCAAATTCTAAGGTCTCTGCAAAATAATTTAGTGTTTCAATATCTGAAATTACAGGGTTGAGGATGTATCTTAATGGCAAGAGTGCTTGCCCAGCAATCACAAGGCCCATGTTTTGATTTCCCAGTACCACATAAGCCTGGCTTGGTAGAACGAGCCTATCCTACCTCCTGTTGGGAGGCTGAGGCAGGAGGACTGATAGAGACTACAAAGTTAGACCCTGGCCCCTCAAAAAAATTTTAACTTGAAATTAGCTATTAAAATACATATGTAGTGATTGGAAATAATATTGCACACTTGTGTAGCTTTTTAAAACTCACTAAGGGCCTTCATGCTAATCTGATTATTTAGAAATAAAATATCAGTGGTTAGAGCATAAGAATTGGAAGGCTCGAAGATTTTTTTTTTTAAAAAAGAATGCTGTCTTTTATCTCATAAAAATCTTCAAATATGTGAAGAGAATTTTTAAAAATTATCAGAATAAAATGATGGAAGAGGATAACTGGCAAGAATTTCCTTATGTAAAAACGACATTAAAAATTTTCTACTAAAAACAGTCAGTGAGCTACCCAAGAGGTCAAGGTAGAAGCCTCACAACCTCAGTGATGTCTCACGGCTTCTTGGAAAATCTTGCATTGGTCCAATCTCAAATTTCCATCAAAAATAAAACCACATTCCTAACATTTCTTCCTTCATAATACTGGAGCAAAATAGGTCATAATAAACTTGAATTCATCAGTGCCCTGAGAAGTAAGGGTTCATATTCTCAAAGACGTAAACCTTGGCATGTTAATGCGGTGATAGCCCCATTAAAAGAAACTGCCTCACTGGCTTTTGTTATTAGAGAGTTATCATTACTCCAGATGAATTTGGGCTTTGCAAGTTATTTTCTTTATAGACTAGTAAGCCATAAACTAAAATAGGTGCCACACGTTGTTTATAATCTCTTCACATCCAGAAAACATGAGTCTCTCAGTTCATTTCTAGGCAGGAAGTTTCAGTCATCATTTCCTTGTGCCTCTTGAGTAATACATGACAGAGTACAGAATAATAAATCAGATTTTACTACTGAGAGAATGGCATAAGCCGCAAGGCTGTATATAATTCTCCATTACTGCTGCCTTCCATAAGTGATATTTACCAGCAGAGCTCTAACTCTGACATTTAATCTCCTTAAATTCTGATCAAGTTATTAACATTACTATATTTAACTGGATAACAGTCATTCTTCTTTATTTCAACACTGAAGGGAAAACTTAACAATACAACTTCTATATGTTACCCAATTTGCATGCTCTCAGCCCCTGAGGTTCCATATTCAGATTTAAAGCACTTGAAATGCTGGCTATGCTGGACTAGGGCCATTCAGATCTTGGCTTATGTGAATACTAACAGCATTAGTTACCGTTATTCCTACCTAGAACCGAGGTTACTGGGTCCCATGAACTCTAACCATCCCTGGGCTTTTAAAATGTGTGTTTGTCAAATTTCACAATACTACATCTGCCACTTATCTTGATTTTTAAAAATCTTTTGGGGAACCCAGGACCTTCACGCTACATTACCTTCCCAGCTCTTTCTATTTTTCATTTTGAGACAGATACTCACCCATCACTAAATTGCTGAGGGCTGGGACTGAGCTTGTGATCCTTCTGCCTCAGTCTCCCGGAGTGCTGGAATTTCATGTGCTACCACACCTGGCCAGTTCATTTGCGGGTTGGTGAATGAGGGCTGCTCTTTCTTGGATGGATACACACATACTCTGAACACAGAGTTCATGTGCTCAGTTTCCCATGTACCATTATCCTCCCAGAATAAGTTGATTTTTACCTACCACAATTTTTTCTGCAATGGTACATAATCCCTAAGCGGAATCACCCAAACTCCACCCATTCGAGCACTCTATAGAGACCTGCAAAGCTCAGACGTTTGAGCAAATCTGCCACAGGTTTCAGTAAGAGAAAAGCAATGAGCTAGTGTCGAACCGAGCAAAGGCAAGAGCTGCAGCCACAGGGAAGCCCATACCTAGGTACCATCATGCGAGTAGCATCCGCCAGGGCTGCCCAACATGGGCAGCTCTCAGTGCCCTCGCTTACAGCTGTTATGCGAATAAGTTGGCAAAACTAATGGACATGTGAAAACTGCCATCAAAACGTCCAATGACTATAACTTTTTCCCTAGCAATTTTACTTTCAGAAAATTCTTTTAGAGAGTAAATTCATTTTTATGAAAATGTGTATATGAAAAGCCATGGATAAGTGTTTACAACAACAAAAACAGTACAACCTAGGTGTCTGAAGATAGCTACATCAAGACAGTTACATCCCCCGATACATCATGTATGATAAAATTGCAAGGTGACATCCAATGAAATTTTTTCAGGGAGAGGAAGAGGGCAAGTCCTTGTGCACAGAAATGAAATGGATCACAAGATGCATTAAGCAGGAAATTTCTGCACAAAGATGTACACAGTGTGGCACCATTTGGGTTAATATATAAAAGGGGAATAAATGCAAATACAGAAACTGTCATAAAAATGGCTGCTTCTTACCAGGCCAATCCATTTGTATCATCTGGATATTTCTGTATTACTAACTCATAAATAAGTTTGAAATAGAGAAAACATCTGGAAGGCTTTGCCATGACCTGCCAGGTGTTCAAGTTTCTGTGGGATCCAGGCTCTCCTCACACTTCTTTTCACAGGAAGGTTTCAGTGCAAGCTGGCATGAAAGGATCTCGATTTTCACCTGCTATTTAAAATGCCCTCTTCCGGCCACTCTTCTTCTGGAACATTCCTCCTGTACTCTTTGAGGAGATGTCAGAAACCATCGTCCCCAAAGTAGTTGTCACTGCAGCCCCCTGAAGTCTAGACCTGAGACAGGCAAATATTATTTTTGGCTTGAGGAACATTCTATAAGCCAAGAAAAAGTTGTGAGAGAGTTGAAAGGACTGAGAAATTACTGTAACTATGAAAAACTGAAGGTTGGAGGGAGATTTTCTGTACTTTTCTCAGTGTGCTATCAATATGTTATGGTCTCATAATCAGAATTTATGTGTGCTGACATCATACTCAGCACTCTCGTTAATGACTTTATGTAAACACATATATTGTATGAGGAGAGCAAGGAGGATAAGTGAGAATGATTGCAGAATGACCAAAGTTACTTCATCTTTATTAACCTGCTTTTCCCCAGCAACATTTGCCTATCCTCAATATTTTTCAGTAAACCCCAGGTTAACACCTCAAACGTGAGCAGATAGGCGGCTAAATCCACCAGTTAAGAGGCTTATCTGTTTGTCCTACCCTGGGCGAACTACAGAGACAGAGACAAAACTGCAAAAACCAATCCCTGGAGGAGCTTAAAACCTCCAAAGAGCAACCCAGTCTCTCAGAGAACTTCGGAGTGTTAGATTTATACCAATTTCCCCAAGAATATGGATGCTCTTTATTTTTACGCAAAGAAATTGCAAATTTATTTACGTACAAGTGCCATATATATGTTGGCTTCCTCTCAGAATGTTAACAAAGCAGTATCACGCTGCAGCTAAACCCAGCTGTTTCAAATAAACACTACAAGCGCAGGCACTAGCATAGAAAGTTAATGTCATTGTCGATCCCTAGCGAATGCTTCGATCCCTTGCAGGAACTGATAAGATGTCCTCTTAGCCAATGGACAGCCTGGGAAAATCTAAAAAGCAAGCAGTTCTATGAAGCTGGAATAACTGGATTGAAAGACTCAGTGTTTCGTACCGTGAAGCACCAATCTTCATCTCTCTGGTTTCGGGCTCTCTCCACTTACTTTCTGAGATGGGTTCTAGACGCGTCTTTGTCCCTAACAGCTCACACCTGATGGATTAGCTGGCAAAAAGCAGGAACAAAGAATATTCGATGGTCATTACAGCTTTCAGAAGGGAAACTCAAGACCTGGTATTACACTGGGGTCAGCAGCAGTAAGAGCCTTCCCTTTGGCTCTGGGAAAATTAAGTTACTGGAAGAACTTGCTTGCCTATCAAGGGTGCTGGGGAAAGGTGTCCAACTATAAGTATGAAGAAGATATCCGTGTATTCCACCCAGCGTGATTAGAAGCAATTAGAAATTAAACACTAGACTACAAAGAAAGAGAAAAAGATTCAATACAACCATTCAACCAATACAGTTCAATACAACCATTCAAATGTACTTTGTATCATGATGCTAATATGTTTCTTCAAATAATATTTCCCCAAAATATTTTTATTTATTTATTTTTTTGAGAAAGGGTCTCGCTTTGTAACCCAGGCTGGTCCTGAACTCACTACAGAGCCTGGCTTATGTGGCACTGGGGAATCAAGCGTGGGTGCTTGCTAAGCAAGCACTTTAACCGCTGAGCCATTCCTCCAGCCCTCCCCAAAATATTTCTGTTGTTTAGTTTGCTACTGTCCTAAGCACGTTCCAGGCCTGCCTGTTGAGGGATCCAACACTACTTTTCATAATTTCTCCCAGCAATATTTAAGAAATAATATGAATGATTCAAAGGCCATAATTTAGCCAACTATATAATAAAATAATTATTTAAATCTTGTCTTTAATATATTTTCTACGCAGGATGATGTTTTGGCAATGTATTCTACAATGTAATTTAAGTTAATATTCTTGGGACTGGTCAATAATATTCTCAATTGAGAAAACAAGCCATTTTTATTAAGGTCAATAATGAAGGCATTCATCTAAGTAGTGAGGATAACAAGTCCCAAGAGTTATTAACAGAAAATACTGATTTAAAAACTTTTCTATTCTCGAAGTTGAATTTCCACAGTTTGAAGGTGAGATAGTTGCCAATTTTTATGAATTTTAGGTACTTCTTTTAAATTCAGCAGGAATGACATACAACTAAATTTTGCCTGCAAAACTTAACAAAATATATCACATTAGTAAGCTTTTTTAAAAGATTATGGCTGAATCATAAACCAAATCATTGTGTCCTTAGGGAACTTTCAGATTACTAATATATGGTGTATATTGTGTATCCTCAACAATAGGACATCTGAAAGTTAGAATTTACTAAAATGAGAGGCTCACAGGAAACATAATTGATGACTAAGTTTTTATTTTGCTAAAACTGATGAACTCAGTGCAAGAACACAGCCAATACCATCACACAGACGCAGGACCTTCTGCCTTCTTCATCCCTCATCAAAGCTCGTTTCTCTAGTTTCCTACTATAACATACTCATCCTACTAGTGTTTTTACAATGGCTACAAGCAAGCTATGTCAAAGTAATGCTTCAACTTCAAAAATTAATTTGTATTTAATTTGTTTTATTCTCTTATTTATATTGAGTTTACACAGGCGGAATGAAACGACACACAGTAAGCAGGGACTGCAGGAGACTGAGCAGGAGTCACAATCTACATGAGTGTTTTCCCTTCCTTAGGTACGCCTCACATTCCCGAGTCCCTCAAGGTCAGCACACTCTGCTGCCTCCTCCTGTGGTGACAGAGGAGGTGAGATGAGACTGCCATCTTCTACCCTAGAAATAATCCTACCCCCAGTGTAACAAACTGCCCCCAAAAAATGAACTCAAAAAAAAGAATATCTCCAAACAATATTGGAAGACACAGTGCCTTAAAAGATTAAAGAGTTAGAGCAAGTATGGCCACAGATAATAAATCATAATAAAAACACACAAAATTATGCTAATAATAAATTTTCATATGCTCTTACTGAAAGCTTCTAACAATTTCTTAGCATTGGAATCATTGTTGCTTTTTTTTTTTTTTACCTTTCTAAAAACTGACAGTTAAATCCTGCCTATAATTTCAAAAGAATTTCAATATATGCTGTAATTTGAAAAAAAAATTAACCCTATATAAAAGGTTAATTTTCTCAATTGAGATAGAAAATCATAATTTACTTAGGTAGTACAGTACATGTTTTGGAATCTACCTGGCTTATCTGCCCACCCACCTGTGTTCATTAACAACTCCACTGTTTTCTGTCTACATCAGTTTTCTGTAAATTGTGAAGGATTATGCCTGTGATGACAAAATGTTCTGAGGATTATGCTATGCACTACCAAGGTTTTAAGGAGTATGTGGCACTCAGAGAGCTTTTAGTAAATGTTCTATTTTATTATATAAATCATTGTGGTAACACAGAGAACATTTTCAACAATCTCCCTGAAATAGCCATGGTTTATCTCGGTTCTGTTTCATCTTATTAAAGAGCAACTTTAAACTATATGGAAAGGTCAATCATTTGATACTTTTATTACAGCAAAAGAAGAAAGAACAGACAGCCTGCTTTGTCTTTTCATAAAGATCAGTGGAACAGACCATTCCGTTTACCAGAAAATTATGATGAAATTGTCCATCAAAAATTTTTTCAAGAGGAAATTACAGGTGAATCAGAAGGGAGATCTCAATCTAAAAATTAAAGTGGTCATACTAATGAACAATATTTAGCTGGACCTGCTGTAAATATAAACTTTATCCTCCAGATCATTATTTTACATTGTAGAAACATATCTACACATTGGTCTCAGCAGGAAATTCTTTATAATATGCTTTGAACTGCGGACCGTCCTCCTACAGAGGAAGTTTCTTGAGGGCAAGGAGTTTATGTACCCCATCAAATTCTACTAAAAGGACAAGTGCTAATACAATTGCTAGATGTTATCATGTGGAAAATGGACAACAAACATGAGTTGGTCATCTACTTAGACTGCCTTCTATGACCTACACGGAAGGCCAAGTCCTTCCACCCCTGCCCACATTCATTATGGTTACATCAAATGCCTTTTTCTCTTGCAAACACCGCAGGCTATGCAAGCATAAATCAATCAAGTTCCTTTATTTTGGAGCTCATCTACTAATGAGAGACTGGTTACATGTACCAGATATTTATGTTTAATATCTGTAAGAATATATTATAAAGTGATTGCTGCTCCATGATATTTAAATAAAATATTATAAGAGATTAGGAGAGGGAGCAAATTATTTCTACTAAACGCATCCCTTTATAAATGAAAAAAAAAACCTCTCCTGTCCATAGGAAAGCACCTTTAAATCATAGTGTCATTAGTCTCTGTCTCATTTTTCTAAATGCAAGAGAGAAATTTCCTTTGGAGATTAGAAAACTTAATTAATATGTCTGTCATGACAGGAATGAAGGATTTCACAAATCAGACTTCTACCAGGAGTAGATCTTAACACAATTTTTATTAAGTTATTATTTATTGTGACGTGTGGTGAACTCACACCAAAAAAAAGGAAAAAAAAGTACTCGCCAGGCACAAGAAACATGTATTTGGTATATGGTTTTACAGTTCCCAGCCTGGGAATTAGGCCTACCGCCTACCAAATGAGGGCTCAAGAACTCGTGCTCAATGTTTCCAACAGAAAGGTTAAAATAATCTCTACGTCTCACTTAGGCAACAATACAATCTGTTACGAAATACATCTAGTCTGCCCTAAGCATCAAGATGTATGCAAGCAAAGGAAATACACACATTCAGGAATTTGCTGTATTGAAAAATAAACCCAAAAACACTTAGCCTTGGTTTTTGAAAGAAATAATAATTTGTACAGAACCACCTCTTGAAGAAAAAACAGAAGCTGAGGTAATAATTTTTTTTTTCCTTTACTGTTTCTGGAGTCACTGATTTCTTTGATTATTACCTTCTGTAAAGACAGGTGGGTGTTTGATTTATAATATTCCTGACCCCTGTGTTCCTGTCTAACTCTGCCCATTAAGGTGGGAACCAGGAAGGCAGAGCCTTCTGGAATAGCAGAGAACTTGGGCATCTGTCCTCACCGAGCTCTATAAATAAGGACCTCTTGTGCCAAATAGCCGATCTTTGCTGATCTACCAAAATAGTTGTTGTTTACAACTTAGATTAGTGTATTCTAGCTTCTTGGGGGTACTTGGGCTGTTTGTTTCTGCAGATGCTACTTTTAAGAGAAAACATTTTGCTTCTTGCATGGGAATGGTAGCTTTCAAAAAAGGGAGAAATTTTCTGTGTGTTGCCACAACCTGGCCTTCAGTAATTGTTTTTAATATTTAGGAACGTTGTTTAAAACATTACTGGAACAGTACAAGACTTTAAATGTTCACAGTATTGCATATGAAAGAAAATATAAGGGAAAGAAAGGCAGATCATGAAAGCACAAATGGAAAAAAAAGTCTTTTTCACCTATTCTCCATCTGGTATCACTTACTGTAATAGCTACATAAGAAAGTTTGTAAAACGGATTCACAACCCAAATTGTTCTCTTTTTAGTTTCCTCTGGCAAAATATAGCCACATCATTAGTGTCATGTTGAATTATCAAAATATTTATGTCTTTTCCACAAGCATACACAATTTAAAAGGGTAGCTAGGATGTCTGGGCATTGTTCAAACACACAACATGCTAATTTTTGCTAAAGCAATGTTTGCATGTAAGTGGTAGAATTTGCTGCATTTTAATAGGGATAATCATATATGACAAATGTAGCTCTTCTCCTAGGTTTTCTATAGAAATTTAATTAGACATACGGGAACCAAGGTACTGAGGTTAAGCATATTCTGTTGGTTTTAAGCAATTTCCCAAGAATGCATGCTCCTGTGTGAACAAAGAGCAATTGACACCGATTTGAAAAAACAAAAAAACAAATTAAAAACAAAATAAAACAAAAAAGAAAACCCACAGCTGTCCATTCCTTGGAGAGTTCTTAGCACATAACCTACACCACAGGGGCATTAACCTCCATTTTTACTACACATAGGGT
Organism: Ctenodactylus gundi; assembly: GCA_004027205.1. Classification (NCBI taxonomy): domain Eukaryota; kingdom Metazoa; phylum Chordata; class Mammalia; order Rodentia; family Ctenodactylidae; genus Ctenodactylus; species Ctenodactylus gundi. The sequence goes on from PVKB01001220.1 coordinate 181,272, forward strand.
ATCCCAAAAGTCACCATACATATAAACATATACATACATATGAGGCTATATATATATACAATAAATGAGGTTTTAATTTTTCCTATGTATAGTGACTTCTCTGGCACATCTATCTATAGTTAGAGCTCATCTACTTACACTATAAAAAATCATCACTATGTAAGACATAAGTTTTTCTACAGAAGAAAAGGAAGCACTTCAGAGCTCGGTCCTCTCACCTTCTCTATCCAGCGGCTCCCCTCAACTGCCCTCCTCTGAGTCCCAGCGTCTTTCTCACTCCAAGCAACTCATTTAGATGTCGGGCTTCCTTCTTCCACGGGGACCTCAAGGGCAGGCAAAGTGCAAGTGCTGCTCTTTTAACCCAGCAATTAAAAATAAAGTTTTCCTGACCTGGACTGACAGATGCAAGAGGTTCTAAGTAGGTAACCGCTAAAAGTAGAATTCCCAAAATTCCAAGTGGTTCCTCTGTACCTGCCAGCAACATAATTTATGATTCCAAACCTCTACCATAAACAGATCATCCTAAAGGCAGCACAATTTGATTGCTTTATCCCTAGGCCGGACTTTTCAAACTCACTTTCCTCTCTATCAACTTCTTTCTCTCCCAGGAAATGTCACTGCCATTTAAAGCACTCTTTACTTTAACTTCTGTAATCTTTTCAGGTATTTAGAAAATTACTGTCAGTGATAGCTAAAATATGCCATGTTTCGAAAAACATTTTGGGGGCCATGCTTCAATGGAAGAAATGTTACGCTTCTACATAAAAAGAAAGCAACAACATGCCTGTTCCACACAATAAACTCTGCTGGTCTATACATCCTTAAATTGATCGCCACAGGCTTTAGTTAATCTAGTCTTATCAGTAGCAATCTTCCAATAGGAAAATGAAAATGTAAGGGCATATTTATGTTAGGCCACTTAATTTTGATCTCACAGTTGTATGAAAGCTCTGCCTGACAGAAACAAACGAACAAGCAAAAACAGCAGCAAGAAAAACAGGTTGTATGAAAAACAACTTTAATCATGGAGTAGTTAATAATTTCTTGAGTAACTACTATGCTAGGCCACAGCACTCCTGAGAAAGGAAATCTGTCTGAGAATCTCTGAATATTTCAGGGATAAATTTGGGAAGCAAACCGTTTACCTCTTTTCAATCAATGAAAGAAATACATGAGGAAAACTTGATCAATTATCAATAGAAGAGACCAACACTACCCCAGGATGACCAAGAGAAAGCAGGAATTGAGTGGCTTTGGGCTAATGAACTTGAAGAGGATTTAAAGAAGAATCTAACTGGTATGAACTGGACTTGCTAGGGAAAAACTGAGAAGACACATCAGTCAGTACATTCCTGAATTTGAACAAATGGCATGAGTACAAATGAGAAATAAACTCAGCGGAAAAGTTTTTAGAAGGTGTGACCATAATATATCGCTAATGTTTAAATTTAAAATTTATTAATAAGACACATTGCAACTAATCACTCTCAGAGCATTCCCCTTTACTTCAAACACACTTGTCCTATTGTTCCTGCCACTTTCTCAAACAGCTGTGGAAGTCCTCCTTCATGAATGTCTTTAGAAGGTGTGGTTAAAAATATAGTAAATTCCGCTGTCAAGTATCAGCCAAGGAAAGGCCAGACTCTTGGAGACATTACAGCTTGCCCTCATCTGTGATGTTCAACAGACATGGGACCATGTAGCTTCTGGCTATTCCTGAGCCAACGTGACTGTGAAATACAAATGTTTTGAACCAATTCAGGATAACAAGGCTGCAATTAATGACACAAAAGAGGCCTCTGGAAGGACTTCAGATAGCGGTAAGAAGATGGCCTAAGTATATTCAAAGTGAGGGGAAGTTTTTTTTTTTAAGGGGAATTAATAGCAATGTGTCTTTTATCATTTTTATAAAAGCACTGTAGTGTACAGTCACTCCTTCATCAGATGAAAATTTCTTGAATAGAATACCTAGAAATAAGTCAGAAACAACTTACATTCTTGAATGTCATATCAAGATGTTTGACATTTATTCTCAAAGCCATTGGAGAACAAAATGAACTGATGATAGCTGAGGGATAAAATTTGAGACATTGACTGTTAAAGTGTAGCCCTGACTTCCCTGAGGATCTTGTTAGAAACACAGAGCCTCCTTGGAGCCTCTTCTTGGATCTACCAAACCAGAAACTCCCAGGAAGTGTCCCGGCAGCTACTATTTGAGCAAACCTTCCAGGTCATTCTGATTCATACTTCACTTTGAGACAAATAGTTTAGATAAAGGAAATCAGACAGTACTACATAAGAGAATGGCCAACATCACTAATCATGAGGAAGCTGCCATCAAAAACACAGGGAGATATTATCAAACTCATCAAAAATTAGCAAATGCTGAAGAGGCAGAGAAAAAAGGAACTCTATCCCGGTGGTAAATATTTTAGATTAGTACAGCTGTTACAAAGACCAGTATGAAGTTCTTCATTAATAAGATAAAAATATAACTACCAGATAATTCAGATATACCATCCCTGGGCAGATATCCAAAGGAAATGAAAAGTTTATCAAGAAAGTACCTGTATATGGTTTGGTGGTATTATTCACAACAATCGACATATGGACCAACAGAGATGTTGTTCAATAGATAAAAGGATAGATAAAATGTAGTCCACAGACTATTGAACATTATTTAGCCATAAAAAAAATAAAATCCTTACATTTGTGAAAAAACAGATGGAACTGATGGACATTGTGTTAAATGATATAAGCAAGGCACCGAAAAGTACTGCAAAACCTTGCCAGAAGTGGGAACTAAGCACATCTGATCTCAGAACGGAGACAGCAGAACAGTGATAAGGACAAAAAGTAAGACGGAGAAGGAGGGAGGGATTTTGTAATAACTGGTATCTCAAGTAGAGCTAGCAAGAACAAGTTCTCGTACTTTACAGCACAGCAGAGTGACTGCAGCTTATGACAACCTACATGTTGTAATGAAGACACGAAGAATTGAAATCCTTCAAATACAAAGAAATGATAAAATACATAAAAGTGTGGGAATGTTAATTGCTCTGCTTTGATCACGGCACCTTATATCCATGTACTGAGTTATTATACTGTATCTACAAGTACATACAATTACATGCCAATTAAAAAGATAAACGAACAAGCTGATCAAAGCAAGATAATAAGTCATGTGGCCAACCACAAGTAAGCACCACATAAACTTGTGAAAATGCTCTAGAGAAATTTCGATGCCATTTTTAGTAGAAAACCAAAATGAAGAGAAAGCAACAGTTTTTTTTAAAGATTTCTCTATTTGACATTTAGTATTTTAAGACCGCCTTATAAAGCTCTGTTAAAGTTTCTGTTTCAGGATCTCATCATAAAAGAAAATTAAAAATGACTAAGTCGAGAGTGGAAATTGCAGCTACTAGGTTTTCTGTCCTCTTCTGAAAGGAAATGGAACATTGCTCATCACCTTGCACGTGTCAGGGGGTAATTGGGAAGATGAGAACTCACGGTGACTTTGAGACCTTTTTCTACCAGCTGTTCACATGCATTATGGCATTTAATTCTCACCAAAAAAGTGTTTGTTACAAGTCAGATAATAGTACGTTCCTTCTATATATGTAAGGAAACGGATTCAAAGAGGCAAAGAATTAAGCCTTAACCAATTTATATGCACAAACAGAAAAATCAAATGTTTGCTTCCATAGCATCTACTAGGAAGCACAAAGACTCTGAGTAAAGGTCTCATTATTCCCAATTTACTTGATATTTTAGAGATTTTTTTCATAAGTTTTCATACCACTTTATAATAGGGATAATGTTTTGCAAATGTATAATTGATTCAACTTTATTTGCCCTTTAAATTCTTGTTTCCTTTAAAGGAGGTATGGGGACTATTGTCTGACCCCTGAGCCACATTTGGACAGTGAAATCATTCGCTTTTGCCCTAGTCAAGATAACTTCAGGTGGAACTTGGGATTTAATAAATCTGGGGGCTTTATTCATAGTAACATTGTGGGCTGATTTTTATGGTGATAATTTTGTATGGCTCACCAGTGGTGTCACAAATACCCAAATGTTCCTTTGCATAAAAAAGGTTCCTCACCCCTCCTTATAGGCTTGAACATACATGAGGTCCTGTTACCTGATCTGCTTAGGAAACAACTTCTCTCTATGTGCCTGAGGAGCTTGAGTTTCAGCCAGAAAGAGGAAGATAGCAAACTCATTTCTCTCAGAGAGGTTAACATGAGGAAGGAAGCGGGAAGAAAGGTCACGCTTGTCAAGTTCTTCAGTTACTACTCTTAGTTGTGACTCAATGTGGAGAAATCCAAGAGAAGAGGGATTTCTGGCTTAAGTTCTGCTTCAAACTCCATGAAGAGGTTGCCTAATGGGCTACGTACTTCACATCAACCACAGGGTAAATTTTGGACCACAGGGTGCACAGTGAAAAGACCACCCTCTGTACACTGACTGGCATACCTCATGCAGCAGTCCTTGCAGATGTCTGGGAAGACTCAGAAAGAAGTGAGTATGCCATGGTTCTACCACATCAGGTGAGCAAGGCTGAGTAAGTCACAAGCCAGGGTCTCAGGAGGCCTCTGGGCCACAGGACCAATGAGGTCAATGCTAGGGGAGGAGGACTCGCCACTTGGTTATTTCCAAATTAGACAACACAAGATCACAAAATACAACCAGACCCAATGTCACCCTTGCAAATTAGCAAGGCCTCAGGGACAGCAGGAGCTCAAGGGACATGTCTTCTTTTTGGGGGACAGTCACTCCGGTGTCATTGGCCACCCCCTCATCTAAGAAACTGATTTTCTTATATCTATTTGTTAGCCGACAAGCATTTTCACAGCCTTTATCATATGCCAGGCAGTATTCTTAGAGTTTTAGGGATGTTCGTCCATTTAATACAATCACACTGATGACGGAGAGATTGTTACCATTTCCATTCATAGATCAAAAAGTAAGGCCTAGATGGGTTCAAAAAAGGCAGAGGAGAAGAGGCAGGTTTCCAAGGGGTCTCTGCATAGCTACCAGAGTGCCACAAGCACCCCACGCAATCATCTGTCACCCAGAAAGGCTGAAGGGATTGGCTGAATTTTCAATAAGATCAGACTAAAAAGGGGTGTGTGTGTGTGCGTGTGTGTGTCTGCACATGCGATATTCAACAACTGGATGATCCTGTGGAAATTCAAATGGTAATGCTGTACAGCTGTATGCATGCATGAAGGAGAGAGGCACGAGGAAGGAGAATACTGGAAGAGGAAGAGGGGGAGGAAACTGCATGCCTTCTCCCACGGAGGCTGGAGTATGTACATTTTCAATCTTAGGGACAAAAACAGTGACAGTTCCTGAACTTCCCAGAGGTCCTTTGCAAAGCTAATGTGCTCTTGAGGAGCTCTTGGAGCCAGGAAGATTGATTCATCTACCTCTACTCTTTACTTCTGGAAAGTAGGAACACAAAGGATGACTTGGACTTATACGAAATCAAAAAAGCATACTATTCCTCTCATTTTAAAAATGGACAAATTCTCCAAGTTGACAAGAGCTCTTCAGTTATGCTTAACTTTGCCTCCCACCCTGCAACCCAAAAGTCCATAAGACTGAAATAGCAACTTGCTCAATTTTTCGACGTGGCCTTCAAGTTCTGTCTGCAGAAAGTCTGCAGCTGTCAATTTGGGGAACATGTCACGACTGTGAGCAACAGAGGCCAGGTCCCCAAAAGCAACATAGAGGGAAACCAGTGCAAACTGGAAATAAATTTAAATTTTAAATGTGAGCTTTCAGAAATATTCTGTAATTTTTAGAATTCAGATGAGTTGACTTAAAGTATATGACATTTTAGAAGCTTCATGGGATTCCACTAATTATTTTTTCCCCTGATATGCTGTTACCATGTGGGGCCACCGTTAATGGCAAAAGCACTTCTTCAGTGAACTCAGTTCCCGTGGGATGTAATACAGGAGAGGCAGCCCATAAAGGGAGCAGATTTATGGCACTGATAATACTTTCTATTTATCTGAGATTTGTTTCAGTTTTTCAAATCTAACACACTTCTGAATAGATTCTGGGATATGGTGTTCGTACAATGTCTGTTAAAAAATGATTCTTTCAGGGAAGGGAGAAAAAAAGAACAGTGCTTTCAATGTTCAGGATCCTTTACATCTGCTGCTCAGCTGGAAACACTGTTAAAAGGCCATTAGAACCTTAAGGTAACAGACCTCGAATGCTATGAAAGCCACGGAGCAATTTGCTGTTTGTGTTAGGAGTATCAGCCCCAGCCACTTCCTTTTCATGGGCTGAAAACAGCTTCTGTCATGAGCCGTGAAAATCAATTCCACAGTAACCAGGCTGAAATGTGGCTTAAGGTGGTGCACCTACCGGCTGGTACTGCACTGCAGAGCCTCCTTCTGGGCGATCAGGCACCTTCCAGGAGTCCCAGGCAGTGGTGCCTGGAACGTAACAGCTGTGAGGAACACTCCCAGGAATGCTCAGGCTTATCTCTAAGGACACTAGTTCTTTTTAAGGCTTAATTAGGTTAAAAGCAGAATTGTTGCCCTGAAAGAGGACAGCTTTCAATAAAGTCAAGCTGGGAAAAGCCAGCTCCTGGCTTTCTGGATTTCACCGTTCTGTTTTTACTGATTATAGTAATTGTGAGAGAGGCTCATTTTATTCCGCCAGGTAATACTATTTTGAGGCCTTTAAAAATACAGAACATTTTAAAACTTTGACTCAAACATAAAGTCTTACTTTCAAAAATTAATATTTCCAAGGAATAACAATGGTTTCGTCGAGACTTATGCTGTATAAACTAATGGTTAGAAAGGTAAAAATGTTTCAAAATGTGTTATAGTTATAAGAAATTGTTATTCTGGGTACGAGAGGCAGCCTTGGTTACCAAATACCATTAAGATCATTCTAACCAATGCTTCTATATATAGCCAACTTTTATTAAACTGAAAGCCTTTTTATAATGTGCTGAGTACTTTGTGGGTAAGAATAAATTGCTACTCAAATCATAGCAATCAGCTAATGTTTATTCATGTAACTTCTTATAATATTATTTATCTTCCATCAGTAACCCAAGCTAACCAATTGATTCAAGGTTTGTTAGTTTTTTTGTGTGTGTGTGTGAAAGACAAGTTAAAATTATATATATATATATATATATATATATATATATATATATATGCTGCAAATATCTAACACTCCTAACTTATTGTCTTAACTGGATTTTAAATTTGATTTCTCTATATGGTACATATTTTTGAGTGAAAGGGGAAAGTGTGGGTCTGTGTAATATCTATTTCTACTGTATAAAATATAGTAGATCTTAGAGTCTTTGATTCCAAAATTACAGAATCTTAGATCTCTAAGTGATTCTAAGATCTCTAAGTAACTACTGTTTAAAGAGGGAACAGTAGTAACCTGAAAAAAGATTATTCATAACAGCTTTGTTTGTTGATGACATTTAGCAAGGTATTTTATATTCAATTAGAATTGACCTTTTAGAAAAGCCATGTGGTGAAATGAATATATTCTTTATTGCAGTCTTATAAATAGATTGACCAAAGCTTTTAACATGGTACTTGACCTCCTGGTATCTAACACCCCCAAGTCTCTGAAAGAATACTAAATAAGATACCACATAATTACATCAGTAATAAAAGCACAATAAAAGCCTTTCACACGTTAGCACTTGACAATGTAAAAGTAAGTGTAAACTTCGGTTTTTGAGTTCAATAGGAATATGTGGCTGAGGAGCGGGCCAAGGTAGACCTTCAGAGAAGAGTGCCCAGAAAGCCTGTGTGTGCAGATAGTAGGTGCTTGGGAATGGCAGTGCCTATTTTGGAAAGAGAGCTCCTAAATGCTTCTAAGACATTCAGTAGGCAAAAAGAAAACAAAAGATGTCAGGTGGAGAAGAAGTCATTTGTTTATTGGAGATCTGGCTTCTAAAATCAGTTCAATCACACAAAAATCTCTTTGAAGTGGTCAGAATCTTACACAACCACAAGATATGAAGATTGCATATTTTATATTTCAGTAGTTGCTTTGACAGTGTTATTATATGTTGAAACACTGGGGTAAGACACAGGTGTGTGTGTGTGTGTGTGTGTGTGTGTGTGTGTGTGTGTGTGTGTGCATGTGTATGTTTCAGCAGTTTCAAAATTTACTGTTTAGGTTTTAAAAACTCCTAATTACTGGGATTTGGAGTGGGTGGAGTAGAAGCAGTAAACAGCACAAATACTTTCCCTTTTTAGGTAAGAGTTAAAACCTACATTTCAAAAATATCCATACTGTGCACACAATGGCTATTTTTTCAAGTTCATTTCACAAGTGCTATTGACTTTGAGCTATCCTGATCCATTAAAAATCTAGTAAGTGAAAATTATTCATGTTTTTCATTGTACCTTTCAGAGGAGATAGCTCTAGTTTCTTCAAATTCAGGTGAGGAATATTGGCCCCTACTAATTTCAGTTTATCCTGGGGACACAAAGAGAAGAGGCCAATTTTTTTTGAAAAAATCCAATAACTGTAATAAGGAGCAAACATGCAAGTGAAATAGCCTACAGAAACCAGGTGTGTGTGTGCCCAGAATTCATTGGGCTGTGTGTTTAATTAATTAAACATGTACAAAATGAAATGTGACCAGCTCTAAATGTAGACCCCTTGCACAAGAACTCAAAGGGAAAGAGAGAATGGTTGGTCTACATGGGAAGCCAGTGCAGAGAAAACAACTCAAAGATGCAGTAGAGAGAAGGGATTCTTCTTGACCTGAAATCTGCTAAAAAGGGATAAAGTAATAATAATGCAAGTCATATGAACATACGGAAAGAATATCAAGATCCTATCAGCTCTATAGTAGACAAATTTTAAATGTTGGTGCTCATTTCTCCTTCAAAGCAGCATGGAGTTACTCACAAAAACAAAAAAAAAATGAGACCTTAGCAGCTGAGTGGGCTCCTTGGTTCCAGGCACAGATAGTATAGTATGGCTCTTTTCCTGGGTTTCCTAATGGCCAAGGTCAATCTTTGAAAGAAATCTGGAGAGAATGGTGGTGCAATCTGGAGGACTAACATGCATGATGGGTAGAGGGTCTTCCCATCAAGGTGGAAATCACAAAAATAGAATAAACAAAAGAAACCATTACCCAAGATTTTGCTGCAATCCCTGACAGAAACTTGTATATAAAACCACTCTGAATGGAAGCTGGCATGGCCACCAGAGACTGGCCTCACACCAGTAGTCTAGTATCTAGAGGAACAGCATTAGCATCTCCAGGGAACATTTTAGAAATGCAAATCCTCATTCTAGGTTCAGAATCACTGACTCAGAAACTCTAGGATGTGGGATCCAGCCTTTACAGTTAGTGAACCCTTCAATGATTTCTACACACAAAGTTTATGAAGCAATCCCTGCTCTAGATTACTGCTTCTTAGTTAAAGAAACACATCAGAATGACTTCAGGAAATTATTTTAAAAAGAAAGAAAAGAAAGAAGTAGAGGAAAGGAAGGAAGGAAGGAAGGAAGGAAGGAAGGAAGGAAGGAAGGAAGGAAAGAAGGAAAGGAGGAAGGAAGGAAGGAGGGAAGAAAGGAAGGAAAGGAGGGATCATCTATGCCCCCTGCCTAAACCAATTAAATCAGGGTATCTGAAGATAGAGCTCAAATACAGGTTTCCTATTTTGTTTTGTTTTGGTTTAATGTCCTGCATCATTCTAAGTAGACTGTGGAAAAGTTCTGGCTCTTTCTATCTCACAGGAGTTAATTGCTAATTCTAAAAGTGTTGTGCACTGGCTAATTGTTGGTGGTAAAACTGATCATGGTAGCAATGTTAATACAATAAAAACCTTCACGTGCTACAAATCAGGGATCTCCTCAGCTCCCCTCTGGCCAACTGTTCACCATGTATCAGCGCGGCACTGGCCACAGCTGAGGAACAAGGTGCTAAAGAGACAACACAAATACTTAAGTTATTGAAACAGCTTAGCTAGTTCTTCTCAAATCCCTTTATTATGACTCTCCTTCTTGGATTCTTGTTGCTTGGTGGCCTTTTGCTTCCTTGGGACAGTGTAACTATAAACTAGTACATCTCATATGATCCCTTATTCTTCCTTTCTAAGCATGAACACTGGAAGAAGAATTCTTCCGCTGGAAGAATTCTGAGGGCGGTCTCACTTTGAAAGTGAAACATTTGAGACAATGATCCTTAGCTCCTTTGGTGCCAGATGTTCTAGCAGCCATCATGTGTCCACATGGGAATGACATGACGACAGAGCAAGGAGTGGACCACAGAAGAGAGCAGGAGGTGAAGCAACCACGGCTTCTTGGAGCTACTATAAACTTTGAAATCCCTCACTTTCAGAATTGTGCCATGGTGTGACCTTTACTCCATGGGATAACAGTCACACAGGCCAACTGAGCTAGAATTTTCTGTGACCAGAGTATCTTAGAGTTAAATATATTTCAGGGAAGAGCTTTAACAGATTATCTTTTATTGGAACTTCTATAGGTTTTTAAGTTTTGAAAGTTAACTGAAATTCACAATTCTATTTTTCTTATTAACTTTGCCTCTTCTCTGATGACCTTTTTGCCCCCACTTCTCTCCTGACTCTCCCTCCCCCCCCCCCCCCCCAAGTGCTTACTACCTCAGCATCTGAAGCAGCCTCCTAGCTGTTCCCCGGCCCTCCTCCTGCACCTCTAATGATCTCTCTCTAATCCATCCTGTTTCTAGAGCTGGGCCAATCTAAAACAATAGTTTCATCATGTCAGTTTACTGCCAACAACCAAGGGGGTGACTTTACACCTACCACATAAAGCCCTGATTTCCAAGGCCCTCCAGAAATCCAAACCCACCCTGCCTTTTTGATATTATCTTTCACAAAGTCTTAGTAAACTCGTTCTTGCACTGTCCTTCACGCACCCTATTTTGCTCACATATCCTATATTACTCTCATTCTGACTGTTATCTTCTTTCAAATGGTAGATGTTCTCCAAGGTCCTAATTAACATGTGCTTCTCTTTTCAGCAAGGTCAGAGAAATTATTTTTTGATTCCCGCCATTTCAATTAGTAACAATATTTGGTATTGAAACCATGGACTCAGCATGGTTCAAATGTGGAGAAATGGTATAATTTAATTAATTCTCTGTGTGGATTAAATATTGAAAATCGTTTTGCACTGCCACATCACAAAGAACTATGATTTAAATTTTGTAACAGGCATGGGTGATTACATGCGTGTTGGTAATTCTGTAATTTCGGAGAGTTAATAACTCACCTGACCTTATTTGAGACGTCTCTTTCCTCAGCCACAGATCTTTTTAACAAAGCTTTGCTGACTTAATGATACTGAGTTTGTCTCCACTAAAAAGGACACATAAACTGTTCCAGAGCATATTGCCTTGGTAATTAATGTTTCTAAGATACTCAGTTTTATTCCTCTCTCTCCACACATCCACATATCTCAGGCCCTGTTCGGTGCTGAATACTTATAATTGATTGATGGTCCTTTGGTAGTATGCATGATAACTACTCAATGTTCCTTGAGCTCACCCCTCCATCCCCTCTAGCACAGTAGTTCAAGCTCACATTGCCCCTCTTTCTCAGTTTTGGTTCCCTCCAGTATTTTCTCTCAAAGCAACCGAAGCAACGTACCAAAACATGTACGGGACGCTTCTTGCCGCTCTCAGGCCAAGCCCACAGTCACTGTAGTGAACTCAAGGTAAGTCATGCCTGATCTAAGAAGAACACATGCCCTCCAGGTGGCAGTAGCACACAGGTGGCTTTTTACCGGAGCCACATAGAGCATGTCATGGGAGGGAAAGTCCCTCCACGCAGGAGTCCTTCCAGAGCAACAGAGGGGCCAAAACCCAGAAGATCACAAGGTGAAGGGAACACACAGGGGAGTCGACAAGTAGAGAAAGAACATGGTGTGCCCGCCCACATTATGCCGCAGAGCAACATGGTGCAGAGTCTCTGGAGCAGAGGTGCAAAGAGTGACAGCAGCCTGGTGTCAGAGTCCCAGATTGTGTTCTTCTCCTAGCTAGGAGGACAAGAGTAGCTCCGAGCGAGACACAAGTTGTCCCTAAATAGCTGAACATTACTTCTCTGTGCGATTTTTAAAACAACCGGTTGTGTAAAAGCTCGAGTTTTCCACCAGTGAGCTTTTGCATGAAGTCTGAGCTGTTGTGAAAAAGCAGACACACAATTTGCAGGGTCTGTGTCTGGCTCACTGATTTAAGTCCTTTGCCTGACCCCTTCTCGGGTGATTTCTATAGCCCTCTCTAGCCCCACAAGCCCCAGTGCCTCTGTTTTCCCAGGATTCTCCTGTTATTTTCCATATTCAAATCATGTGGGACTCATGTATACTCCCTGTTGTCCTCTTTTCTAAGTGATGGCATCTCCAGGCTCAAATCCCATTGGTTTTCCTCAAGGAGATATTTCCAATACCCTATGATTAAATCAAGTGATCCTCTAAGATGGCCTTACAGAGACAAGTACCTTTAGTGTTCTGTACTTGTTCCTGCTGTGATTACCTAACCTAGGGTGGTGGCTGGATTTCTGCTTCCCTGCTGGTATCAAAATTCCCCAGAACTCTGGACCAAGCATGTGGCACACGGTACGCACACAAATATTTGATGCACATAGTAGGTATGCAATAAATATTTAATGCATGTGTGAATAAAATGCTCAAAGGAAAGAATAGATTATTAAAATAATAAACTAGCCAATACACACATAAAGAATCAAGTTTCTGTTCTTTGTTACTATTGCTTTAGTTTAAAAGTTATTTTTTTGAGGCAGGAGGATTGCCAGGAGCCCAAGGCCAGCCTGGGAAACAGAGAGACCCAGTCTCAAAAAAAAATAAATAAATAAAAATAAAAAAATAAAAGTTATTTTTTCATCCAAGGTCACTGAAATACTCTTAGTCCCTTCCAGGGCTATTAAAACTTTGAGTTCGGTATTTAATAATTACCACTATAAACCATTTCATTTACAAATATGCTAGCTTGGAACTCAATAACACTTTCAACCAATATCATGTAAATCATCTAAAAATTGAAAAATAATGGAAAAGTCTATAAAAACATTTAAGTCAACTACACTAAAAGAATTTACCAGAGCAGAACTTGGTGTGCAAAGGAACATAATCAAGTTTTCCAAATATTAAGTCACTTTTATACGTGTAAGACAACTCTGAATCACCTTACTGTTCTTGCTAGATATGTTCAAAGAGAAGTGAGTTGAGAGAAAAAAAGAAGTCGGTTTTATAAGTTTAAATATGATGTAAGTAAAAATGAAGTAATTAAAATCATTCTTAAAGCAATTAATTTACTACATCTCTAAATTCCAAATTCATATTTGTACACAAACCCAGTGACAAAAGTAAGTCATTTAAGCCTAATAGTTCTAATTCTGTCTTTTAGAGTGTTCATAAATGTAATCCATCATTTTAAAAGAATACTAGTCATTTTTTACATAAGTGGTGATTTAATCTTTATATCAAATAGGTTATAGAAATATTGCAAGACATTTTACATAAGTTTTGATAATGGCTTATATTGCTACCCAATAAGTTATTAAGATTCAATATGATTAAAACAGGTGAGTTTTATGACGTGTATCAGTCAACCTTTGTTCCCAATCATGACAATACCCTAATTAAATCAACTGAGTTAAGTCTGTTTGCAAAGATAACTCTAAAATTAATTTCCAAATCAAGAATTCGACAAGTGGCATTCCTAATATTCCAGATTTTAAATGGATTTGGAATTAATACCTGGAATTAGTGAGGTTTATTTTGGAAACCAAGTGACTTGACAAATCATTAAAAAAATTCTTGGGGTTCAAAGGATTTTAAAGACATTAGCAGGTAGGGAAATGAAAACTAAATAATTTATTTTAAAACACAGAGAGAGAGAGAGAGAAGGGGAGAGAACAAGTAACCAAATACTGTTTTTCTGTTTATGTTAATTTGAATATCTACAAACTATAACAGGAAAATTGTGATCAGGGCAAATATATCGAATTGCTAAGGGGAGCCAAGCTTTCAACAAAAGCAAAGAAAGGTCTAAAAAGAGTCAGACAGAGAGAGAGGGCGAGATGTGACTCCAATAAAGCAAGACTAAAGAGATTGATAGTACAGCAGTTGAGAGCCATTAAACTGATATTAAAAACAATGAAAATAGTTTAATGCTGTCTTCATATCAATCTGTCACCCAGTCTCAAAACACCTGAGACAGAAAGTGGGCAAAGTAAACACTGAAAAGATAGTTGTAAATTTTGTCCAACTCTGTGAAAATGAATTTCCCTCCTGAATAATTTTCTACAATAAACTTTATTAAAATAATCCAATATGCTAATCATCTCAGTATATGCGAAGAAATCAGCATGATTACTTTTGTTTTTATGGTTTATAGAACCACAGTATACAATAAAATGACTAGAAAAATGCATACATACAATAACAGTTCGGTGGTGGTTGTATGGCAGATTCCTGAGAACACAAAATCATAACTCAAAATAATTCCAAGTAAAAGAGAAGTCTTTAGAATGAATAACTGTAAGGGAAAGTACACATGGATATAGTGACTGGACATGCCAGGCTATATGCATACAAGGTGGGGAAGAGCAGATTTTTTTGCATTTACTCATTCAGCAAATGCTGAATGCTTAGTGTAAGGCACTGGGCGAGGCTAGGTCTATAGACTCTGGGACTTGTATGCCTCGGTATGAATTTCAGGTGAACCACCTGTTAGTAGGTTAACCATGGCAAGTGAATTAGTTAAGTCTGTTGCTTAGCCTTTTCATTAATGAAATAGAGTTAATGATAATATCTACTAAATTATTAGACAAAATCAATAGGGTAATGTTTTCAGGATTATATCTACAAATAGGTGAATGGGCACACATGTAGGAGATTGCTAAATAAAGTCACACTAGATAAATAATGAAGATGTTACCTCATAAGCCAATAAACCACTGTTAACTACAGAGCATTACAATTAATTATCCTAATAAGACTTAGGGCAGAAGACAGTGGCACAGTAAATCTAATTTCCCAGACTCAAGCAGGTACTCATTTTCAGTTCTAGATTTCTTGGAGAAAGTTCAGAGTTTACCAAGATTTGAAAATGGATACTACATTATTGGTGATGCTTGAGCCAAGTCTGGCGTGTTTCACGATGACCCAGGATCAAAATAAGCCTCAGAAAACCCCACAAATGAACGATAACAAAAACAAACAAACAAAAAACCTCGACGAACTATAACTCTTCAGTATCTTCCAAGAAGATAGAGTAAGAGAAAAATGAGCGAACGCATTGTGAAGGTTTTTGGCTAGATCGCTGGAAACATTTCCACACCACAAGAATTCTGAAGTATTAAAACAGATAGCTACAAGCCAGGGGCGCAAGACTCTGTGTCCCAGAGGTCCTCAAACCAGGATAGGCAGATCCTATCTACATGTGGTGATAGCTCAAACTAGGGGCCCCGTTAGGATGATGGTGCAAACTGCCCCTTTCCAAGCACTCTCTTGGGGTACAACTTCAGATAATACCTACCACAGTCCCTCCTCTGATGCTTTGAAGAGCTCTTCTCTATGCTGGAAGAAAAGGGCAACACTATTTTATGATTGTGAGTTCTGAGTAAAACTTTAATAATTTCACAAGGGAACATAAAGCCTTTAATTTATTTCTCAGTTGCCTGCCTAAGCCAGCTACCTGCAAACATCCTTCAACCTGAAACAGCTCTCAGGAATCTGGGCCCGGAAGGGCAGTCTTTTTAAATTCAGGCTTCCTGGCAAAAGAACAGCACATGCCCTTTTTGAAGCAAACCACTGGATGCCTAAACAAGGCAATAGATGAAAAAAATAAAAAAAGATATTGAAGAAAGGAAAAAAAACTATTACCCATACTAGATAATTAAATATAACCAAGAACTGGGAGGAGACAGTGTGTTCATTTAATAACAGGACTTATTTCCTTTGTGGTTTTCCAACAGCAAAACTAAGTTGAATTCTCTTTAGCGTTAAGTAAAGTTTGCTTTGAAATAAGCAAGAACACAATTATCTGTCACTGTTTGCCCATCAAATGTGCCTCTGACACTCATGGTGACCTGGACTTTGCTTATGTCTAGCAGCAGAGGACAAAGGCTTAAGGCAAAGGACACCAGGCTTAAGACAAAAGTCATCAATGGTCCCTTAGTCACGGAAGGTAGATGAGTTTAACCAAGGGCGTGTGTTTCAGAAATTCATAGCTATTAAGCAGAACTGTAATTGGAAAGGGCCCGGGAGGGGGCAAAAGTAAGCAACAACACCCCTCTGCAGTGGAAGGGTCTACACACTCCCCGCGAGTCTGCTCCAGCAAAGTCGATGGCGATTACAGAAATCATTTACGCTGAAATCTTCCCTTAGACAGCAAGGAGGTCTGCGTGGTGCTGAGGATGAATTAAGGACACCTGAGGGTCTCGTTACCCGCTACAGATTATCAGAGCAGTCTTAAAATATTTAACTATTTTCTTCTTGAAATATTTTACCTGAGAATACGTTGGAAAATAATCTGTATGTTTTAAACACCCAGTTTGAGCAGACCCTGACTAGAAGTGAAAATCTTGCTTAGAAGTGTTCCATATTACAAACCTTTTGTAAATTGAGTTTCCTGAGATTTGTGGGGGAGGGGAGATAAAAAAGCGCAAGGCTGATCCTTATCAATTAATTAAAAAGAATGAAATCACAGTAGACAAAGGGGAAAGAGAGCTAAGACATTTAAGAACCTGTAGGGCAGTTGCTCTCTATTCATTGATTAACAAATTAAGAGCTCTGGAACAGGGGCACGAAGTGACAGAAACAGTAGACTTCTAATTCACCCCGGGTTCCGCCTTGACTCAGAGGGAACGTCTGCCTCTGGATTGAAAAAGGATTCCGGCACGTAATGCGCCGCGCTGTTAGTGTGAGACGTACTTTTCTTCTCTCTTTTTTGGCAAGGCCCAGATTCACATACATGTGTTACTTTCTGCGAATCCCCGAGTTTGCAGATAGACGCTCGTAAAGCAGCCAACTCCACGACGTATTGAAACCATGATGTTTGGAGATCCGCGCAAACGCCTTTCACCCACCCACCGGTTTCTTGGCAAGCCGCAGAGAGAGATGGGTGAAAATCGAACGTTCCGCCCCGCGAGCTGAGGTCACCAAGGAATTCGGAGAAGCGGTGTGAGCAGCTCGCTCCGTCACGGCACCCCCAGGCTCCCCCGGCCTCTCCGCGTCCGCTTCCCTCCGTCTCAGCCCGAGGATTATCTCTCCCCAACACGTTTCATTCACAGAGCCCCGGAGAATCTCGGCTTCGGTTGGAGCTAAGAGCCGGAAAGCACGCGCGCGGGCTGCAGCGCAAGTTGTTGGAGACTTAGAGCTACTGCACGCTCCGGCGTGCACGGAGGGTGGGGGCTCCCGGTCCCTCGGCGGAGGGCCGCGCGCGGCTCGGCTGGCGGGGACTCGGCTTCCTAACACCCGCATCCCGATTCCCTGCGCAGCCGTCGCTTAAGTGGGCTAAGCACCCGAGTCTGCGGGAGCGGCACCTCCCGGGGTGACCCGGCTGCCGCCCCAGCACGAGTGACCCACCGCCACCGCGGAAGCTGTGGGGAACCGTGAGACAGCCCGCCCCGACTCCACGAAGTCCCCAGACCGGCCCCGGAACCCTGGCGTCTTGAGACCGGGGTCCGGCGGGTGTCCCCACAGCTGAGTCCACCCCCGGAGCGCCCACGGACCCGCAAAGTCGAGTGAGGGGCGCGGGAGCCCTCCGTGTCTCCCCACCGCCCCCGCCGGCGGGAAGGCGCCACTCCGGCGGTGGCGCTGGGCGAACTGCGGTCGCAGTTCTTCCAACTTTGCCCAGGCGAGGAGCGCGGAGTGGGCGCCCGGCCGGGCCCTGTGCCCCGGGGGTGCCTGGCGACCCCGGCCGGCTCAGCCCAAGCCGGCCACCGAGGTCGCCGGGCGCGAGGCCACGGCGGGGTGGGAGGGACCCGGGGCTCCCGCGCGCGCACACAATGAGGCAGCCGGGCCCGGGTAGAAAGTGAGCACCAACTCGGCAGCACGGGAGGGGCAGGGCGGCCGGGCTGCGGATCGCCCGGCTGGCGCTGGCGCTTACCTGCGATCTCCTGGTAGGGGATGTCCGCCAGGCTGAACCCCTTGGCGCCGTACGCCTGGCGCACCTCGCCGCAGCTCCGAGCTCGCACGTCCGCCGCGGCCGGCAGGGACAGCAGCAGCCCCGACAGGGGGAGAAGCGCAGCCCCGATGCAGGCAGGCATGGTGCCACATGCAAATCCCCTCGGCACGGCCCCGCGCCCGCCCGGGCGGTCTTCACCTGGCCCCCGCGCCGAAAGCCCGCCAGCGCCGGCGGGGCGCGTCACCCCTGCCGCCCGCCGCGGGGCGAGCGGCGCAGCCCTCCGGCCCGCGCTCCGCAAACTTTTAGAAGCCAGGCGGCGGGTGGCGAGCCGACCGCGGCTCGGCGGGCCCCTCGGATCCCAGCCGTGCGGCCAAAACGAGAGCGGGGAGACAGAAAAAGAAATGTTTTCTGTAAAAAATAAACCACCCCGGGGTGGGGAGGCGGGACGCGGGCGGTCCGAGGTCCGAGCCGAGCGTGCGGCGGCGGTGGGGACGCGCGCCGGGTCCCGGGAGGGAGGGGAACGGGCGAGCGCGCGCGCGCGGGTGTTTGTGCGTGTGCGTGTGTGTGTGCGTGTGTCGGGGCGAGCGCGAGTTCTCGGGGATGCGTGCGCGTGGAGGTATGTGCCGGGGATGTACGAGATCCGAGGGAAGCCTCAGCTCCACGCAGGCTGAGGGAGCCGGTGAGAGTCTGAAATCGGAAGAGAGAAATCCCGGAGACAGACGCCGGGCGGGAGGGAAGGAGAGAGGAGGGGAGAGAGAAACGTGCGACCTGGAGCCCGGCCGACATCCAGGGGCAGAGCCGAGGGGAAAACACGGACTGGATCGCGTTCTACTCGGAGGGAAGAAAAATGAAATAAAAAAAGGAAACGTCTCTGATGCTGATCAGACCGCTTCCCTTAATGACATACAGAAGCAATCGAGAAGGACAGTATTTTTATGCCGCTAACTTTTGAGTGGCTGAGCTGTATGTTTGCGGAGATAAAGGGCAGGGCGATTCCAATTGTTGCTCTGCTCCTAGTGAGACGCAAAACCAGGGTGGAAATAAAGGCGCAGAGGATCCCGGGGTGGCAGAGCACCACGCTCTAACTGCTTGTCCAGCGGCAATGGGTCTTCTTTGACTTTGTTTTCCAAAGGCTGGTGGTTTATGAAAACGTTACAGACCGGTAGTCTTTATGGTTAGAAATTGTGGTTCCAAATTTTAACAAATTCTCCATTTTTCATTATAAATGATCTTGAGTTTAAAAAAAAAAAATCAGAGCTAGGTGCGGAGGCGCCAGAGGCAAAGGACAATGAGAACAGGGCATTGGCAAGGGTGAGCGGGTGCGCTGTCGGGGCGCCCTGAGAGGGGGCACTGCTTTGGCTCTCTTGGGATGCCCTGTGTTTGTCCCCGTCTCCCAAGTTAACAGAATTCTCAAGTGGGGAGCCAAGAGGCCTGCTCTTTCTTCTTGTCTCCCCTTTGCACGGAAATTCGGTGAAGTGGCATTAAAGTGAGGATCCAGGCCCAGCTAATTTCCATGGACTTCCGGGTGCTCATAAGCAAACCGTATTAGGCAGGACTGTGCATTGAAACCTACAGGTTCTGCCCCGACTAAAGTAGTTTATTTGAACCCACATGGGGAGGGGGAGACTCACTGACTTCTGAGGGTCTAGTAGCACACATCAGGGCATCACCCTGCTCAGAAATTGCTGAACTACCGAATTCTGTGGAGCTCACCTAAAAAGTTGGGGAAAGATGTTTTCCTGATGTTACTGTCAATCAACAGAATGACTGATGAAATTTAAATCAGTGTAGCTGTCAGTACCACGGGGTAGGTGGAGGAGGGTTATCTTCATGTCATCTTCGTCATCTCTACAGCTCATGGGTACAGCTTTCTTTTTCTAACAAGCTCCTCCTCCTGACCCGTTAGGATCTAGATGCTCAAATTTAAGTACACACTTGTTAAATCTTTGGAAATGCTTTGAAAACAAAGTGATTTACAGGGAAATTTTTTCTTCTTCAAACTCCATAGCAAGGAAAAAGAAGCCAGAGAGTAAGGAAGAAAGGAGAAGAACAAAAGAAAGAAAGAGAGAAAGAAAGAAAGATGAAGAAGAAGCAGCAGCAGCAGCCATAACTACTCAGGTTGTCATGAAAACTACTCAAAAATCTTTCCTGTTTGAATTTTCACACAATTTTTGACTTTCCAATGTTGGTAGCAAGTGAAGACCTTACCTAAATCATTACTTTTTTTTTTCCCAAAGCCTAAAGTTGGAGTAACAAATATACTCCAGTATCTTTCTGGAAGGAGGGTGAAGGTTGGTAGGAATAAGAATAGAAAACCCTACTGCTGAGACGTCTGATATTGTGAAGTCCTTCCAACTTATAGTTCTGTCTTAGTCAGGTGACAGTCATCATGCATTCCAGGGGAAGGAGGGAAGCATGCTCACAGCCTATCTAATTACCGCATGCGAGGACATTGTAATTTACTGTGACTTAGCACTATATAGCAAGTAATTGCATTTTAAATAAAAGGATATTGAGTGGGTAGGGACAGTGGTAGAGCACTTGTTTATCAAGTACAAGGTCTTAAGTTCAGAACTACAAATATATATATATATATATATATATATATATATATATATATATATGGACATTTGAGGTGGAAGGAGAATGAAGAAAATATGGCATGTGTGGTTTTAAATGATTTGCAGATCAAGTAATCATTAAATATTTAATGAGCATAAGTATTCAGTGCGGCCATACAGCACTAGACTGTTGTATGTGTACAACTCTTACACTCATTAAAGGGCCCTAGGATTTGTGGTAACACTAGTACATGGAAAGAGTTACTACCTCAATCAAGCATAAATACATTAGCTTAATCCCCCCAGGAGAGTGAAACAGCTTAGGGTAGCTTTGTGAACTTTAGACCTAAGTATTAGGTAACTTGCTCATTGGGTAATTCAGAACTGTTTGAAATGGTGGAAAAGACAAAGTCAAACATTCCAGTTAGTGGCAGCTGCAGGAGACTAGACAGGTATTGGGGTGAGCCTGAACTGTTTTAGAAGTTAAAAGAGCCCTGGGTTATACAGAGTAGTGGCCATCTGGTTTTAATAGAAAGGTTACTTGAAGGCTTGAACCCCCTGCTACTGTGTTTGGATTGCACCTAGCAGGATAAAATTTAAAACGTTGAAGAACATAATAGAAGGGGAAGCAAAAAAAAAAAAAAAATGGAAGCAAGAAAAAGGTAGGCAGGACTTCCTATATATAGAACCCAGCTACCATGGTGTAGACTTTTCATAATTTGGACTTAGGGTATAGAAAAAAAATTAAATGTAAATGAATTTTGAAGAAAGGATTAGCGTGGTATTGTTTTTGGTTCGATATACAAAAGACTTACTACGACTTTATTTTAAAATTTTGTCTCATTGGGTAATACAAAATCTTTAGTAAGTGCCCCGTGCATACATCACAATCTCAACCCCAATGGGTTTTTGTGATGATCGTTCTCAGATATAAGATGAACTTGACATCAGAGACACCAAGATGCAGAGATGTAGAGCAATTCCTGTTGCTCAGATTCCAAAAGGCATCACCAATTCTTTGCTCTACTCTAAGACAATTGTGTTTGGGGACATGGTGCCCAACTCTAAGAAATGAACCAGGATTGTCTACGCCATTGCTGGCTGGTTTCTTCTTTTTCCACTAAACATTGCAGGAGTGGTTATAAGAACCATTTCTGACTAACACGACTTGAGAAATTTTCTGAGAAATATTTTTTTTCCCTAATTGTACAAACAGGAGGATCTTTTTCACTTGAGCCTCTTACCCCCTTAAAGCTAGATAGTCATCTTGTCAATGGGAAACCCACCATTGCTGAAAAGAGACAATGGCTTGAAAGAACCTAGAACCTTGATTTCTGATTTGAGTCACCAAACCAGCCCTGAGCTTCTTGTTAAACAATCAACAAATATCCTACAGTGTAAGTAACCATCTTCTTGTTATTTTGCTGTTTACAAATGGAAACCACTTAAGAGTAGCACCAAAATAATGGATGAGCAAGTGAAATTGAAGGGAAGAGGCATATTAGTTGCAAATGTTAAGAAAAGAACTAAAATTAGGTAG
Source organism: Ctenodactylus gundi (assembly GCA_004027205.1). Lineage (NCBI taxonomy): Eukaryota > Metazoa > Chordata > Mammalia > Rodentia > Ctenodactylidae > Ctenodactylus > Ctenodactylus gundi. Next base: position 203,533 of record PVKB01001220.1, read on the forward strand.
TACTATGGAAGCTTTAGAAGATTTCAAACAAGAAGTAAATTGTAGTGAATATGAAAGCCAAAGGAAACCGAGAAAATGGTGCTTGGACCATAAGGACTCTGCTGAAAAGTCGGAGAGACCCATTTTAATAGTGGAATAATCAAGTGAGTACCAGGTCACATGGGATTCTTTGTTAAACTGGTGAAAAAATATGGTGACATCAGATTCAACTGATTGCCTTGTAGTAACTGGACATGGGGGGATGGGGGGAGAGATGGGTAATCTGTGCAGGTTTTCCACCAAAAGAGAAGCTATGAAAACCTCATGGGTATCCTTGAAGATGTCAAAAGACACTGAAATTCAGTATCGTCTCACATGGTAGGTAATTTTAAGTTTTTCTTCTCTTTCTCATGTGTAGATTCATTGCCTATATGGGAAATGTGCATCTTTTAATTATGAGGAAAATATCATTTTGAAATGAATGTGCTACACTTTGAACAGAAGTATAAACCCAAATTTTTGTCATGGGTTCTGAAGAAAAAATGTTTTTACTATCTTCTCTTGCTTATGAAGCAAATGGCTTTTAGTATTTTTTTGAACAAAACAACTTTGGGGCATGATGTTCTGTTGGTGATTTTTAAAAAAGGCTTGAGTTTGATAAAGAAGAAAAATGACAATTGCAGAATTTACTATTCTTTTTATGAGTTGTGCTAATCCGTGAGTGAAAAACTGGATGAATTTTAGTTTTATTTTTCTTTCTTTTTTTCTGATCAAAATAGGACAAATAAGTTCAAATGAAATCTTACAAAAACAAGAGAATGGGCTTCAAGTGTCTATTCCACATCTCAGCTTGGCACAAATCAAAACTGCTTAGTTAACCTGCCTCTTGAAAAACAGAGTCCGTAATGAAAAAGCTGTCAGAAATTTAACAACAGTAGCTCTGCCAGGTGCCTCGATAATGGAAAGGTTGTTGAGTTACAGAGAAAGAAAAGGTAAACTTGGGTGAGTAATGATCAGAAAGGGTAAAAATGTTATTTCTTTTTTTATGGCTTATACCCAACCAAGCCCTAATAATTCATGTAATATTTTTAAGCCATAACTGTATACCTCGTAATGATATAAAGCAATCATAACTGTATCTTCAGGACAATTGAGAGGCAATGGGGTTGCTTAATTTCCAGGAAGAAAATGGAAGCTAAGAGCCAACAGATTGTCCTTGTCTTGCAATATTCCTTTAAGGCTCTGAAACCAGAGCTATTTTGCTGTAGATTAGGAAATTATGTGATCTACTTAAATCTAATTTTTGCCTAGAACTTATAACAGGGCTTAGTCAAGAGAACTTAAAGATCTGTATGTATTTAATTATGTTTAGTTTCTATATATACTGGAAACTTAGACAGTAAGAGTATTTCATATACTCCTAAGTACTACTCATGTTGAAATTTTACTACAACAGTCAAGACAGTATAAACAGACAATACATTAAGGCATTACAATGATTTAAAATGCTGTTTTCAATTTCTCATATTTATTAATGGAATCTACTCTCCATTGATTGTAACTCTAGAAATGCATCTTCGGTTACTAAGTACATTTAAATTTTAACTAACAAAATGTTTACTTAAAAAAAAACACTAGTGGTAAGGCTACCGTATACCTTGGAACAATCTTGGCAAATGGAATACTTGCTAAGCATCATTTTAGTACCATCATTAGAAAAGCTTATAATATCTTAGGAAGTTTCATTCTGGTTTGGTGGCTTCCAATATTGACAGATACCTCTGATAATATCATAAATAATAAATATCACATGATTTTGATGTGCTTCCAAATCCAATATGTAAATGTAAGAGTGACCCAAGCAAAACTTCTAGTGCTGATTTAAAAAAAAAAAAACAACTTGCATTTTGCTGGTTCTTAAAAAATCATCAAATCCTGCCTCCCTTGTTAAAAAGCTGGATATGAGCTATAAGAGATGATTCTCCAGCCAAGCAGTCAATTTGACATACCTAGGATATTGGAACCATAGCTCTTGGAAATCATCACACAGACTTGTCTGCTTCTGGGAAAGATGAACTGAGCTTTGCGTAGTTTTCAAGTCATCTGGCACCATAAACAGTGACATTCCTTAAGGCAAGTTCCTCGTGTTGCTCACTTTCATCAATAGAACACATTTTTTCTTTATGGAAATGATTTCTCTGATATTAAAGGCCCTGGGTTAATTACCTGTCATTAATTATTTTAACATTAAATAAGCAGTATGACAGACTTGGGTTTAAAAAAAAATCTGATGATTAACCCACAAAATATTGCTGTTATTAACTAGTTTACGCAAGATTTAGCCCTTTTAACTATTTCTGTGGACCATCAGATTAAATGGTAGCTTCTCTGAAGAAACAGTAAGATAAATAATTTTCTTATTTTTTCAAAGTAATATCTTTAAATAAAAAAGAGGATAAAAATAAAAATGTGGCTCAGGAAAATACAATACAAAATTGTCTTACACATTCTATTAGAATCAGAAAAAATAAAACTAAACTTCTGATTCAACTTTGCCATCTGTGATCATACAAATAATATGAAATTACTTTTGTTGGTGAAAGACATATGAATATTTTAAAATTTAGTAATAAACATTTTCAATGTTCTTAATTTTATGTTTCTTGGTAACCTTTAAATACATTGATTAATTTCATTCAACTTATTTGTAAATTATCATAGGTAGTAGAGAAAAAAATAAGGGAAAGCCAGACTGGTGTAGACCTGCAATCTTAGCATTGTGGGAGGCTGAGGAAGTAAGATTGCAAGTTCAAACCCAGCCAGGGAAACTTAGTGAGACTCTTTCTCAATAAGTAAGTAAGTAAATAAATAAATAAATATAAAAAATCAGAGTGGGCTGGAAATGTGTATTGTATAAAGGTCCTGGGCTCGATTCCCATTAAAATACCACCAATACCACCAAAACAGTGAGAATTTTAAATAAATTCTGCTTTATATATTTGAAAATATGAGGCAACAAAATCTCTTTGAGTATAAAACAGCAGTATTTTTTTCTGGCATACCGCTGATAGAAGGGGTTAGAGCTAATATTCTTAGACCAAGCAATTAGTTTTTTGCTAGTCATTGACCACAGTCACAGGTGATTCTAACTAGAGGTCATTCAAATGACCATCGTTGGTTCTGGTTCTGAAAGACATGGTAGGAGAAAACAACCGGGTTGGTATTGATATGCCACTCTACAAAGGAAACCTCAGGGTCTTAAATGGAGCCAGACCAACAATGTCAACGTAGCAACATGCCAATAAGCTGGATAAATTTTGTTACATCCTTTGACAAAGATTCTGATCATGTTACTTAGTCATTTCATTTAAAATAACCAAGCTGATTCCAAAAAAAAAGCTGCTTCTTTAACAATGAAGTGTCATCTCTTAAGCTAGTTATGAGGAGAAAGCTTTTAATAACATTTCTTATTTATGTAGCTTTTCAAATTCTGGTCATTCACTTGTATGGTTGCACTGAATATACACAGAAATCAGAAGCCAATTACGTTTGAGAAGTACAATGAAACTCTATTTCCTCAACTAACTTATCACTGCAAATACGTACAAGAGCTAAGCAATATAACATCTTATATTACATCGAAAAAAACTTGACAAATCTTGCAGCATATTTTCTGTCAGTGCTAATATTTTCATTCAAGAGTTGTATGCATAACTATTTGTTGTTGGTGTTATTTTGATATTATTGTTCAGAGTCATAAAAATAGTCCCAAACATACTCCTAATCTTCAACATGGAACAAGATTTCCTAACCGTCATATGACTACAACAAGAACATGTGTAACATTTTTAAAAGATCTGTGAATGCTCAACAAAAGAGTAATGGATCCAGAAACTTGTGGCCTACATAACGAATACAAACTACCAACATTTATAGATCTATGATTAAGATAATAACACCTATGCTATCTGTTGGTTCGTCAAAATCTAAACAAATGTCAGTCCACTGAATTTGCATAAAATACCTAGGGCAAACATCTGCCATTCTTTGTCAGTTACAAAAAAGTACAAAATTTTCAGCTTTATGTAAAACACAATTTTTTTTTGCCTGAAGAATAAATATAATTTTATCTGTCTTTGTGGCCTGACCTTACTTTTGAGCAATCACTTCTAAGACTTGCTTCTGTATTAACTTTGGCCATTTTATTACATTTTTAGGAGAAATAATTAAATGCCTGTGAGCAAATAAACAGTATATTTTTAAGTTACTGGAGAGAGAGAGAAAAAAAAAAAACCTTAGCTAGTATGTTGAAAGGTCCATTGACTAATGATCAGTTTCCACCAAGGTGTCTGAAGCAAGTGAGCAGAAAACAGGAGAAAATGTGCCTTTGGTTTCCTCCTAATGTTCATTTGCAATCACAGCCAATCAAGGTTGAGGACATTACTAAGCAATCTGGCGCTGTTTGCCTTTAATTGGTAAACTGTCTTCCAAAAATAACATCTCTTTGGGCTTCCCAGCCCCCTAGCCATCCAGCCATTAGAGAATGAATGTCTTTACTGTATGGGAGGACCTCAATGAATAATGAATAGGGCTCTATTTTTCCTGGGAAACAAACATGTACCAGCATGTTCGTGGTAATGAACAGAATTGTGAGTGTGCAGAGCATCGGACGCTAAATCTGCTCTGACTTCTACCTTAATTTAAGTTGCTAACTGAGTTTTAAGCTCCAGAGAGGGTCAAACAACCGTATTTTAAGCTTCTAACATGCTGCCTGGCTTATATGCTGCTATCACAAGTTTGAAAAGATGATTTAATACAAAAATTGAAGAGATGAAGGATCATGTTACAGTCTCCAAGGAGCAAGCCAGGCTTACATAAATTTGTGAAGAGAAGAAAAGAACAGTTGAACGCAGTATTTAAATAACTAGAATTTTATCTTTGTTTCAAACCGTAGGAAAGCATATTGAACTGAGACCCTCCCAAGCACACGGAGGAAGTAGCTGGTACTGTGCAAAGTACAACCAAATTTAGGTATTTGTGCAAGAGATACTTCACAAAATAACTGATGAAAAGTCAGATCTAAGACTGTTAAATGATAATGACCTTGCAATGTGTTTAAAACTATTTGCCTTTTCCTTTAGAAAGATCATGAAAGGGCTTAATGTATTTTGTAAATTACTTTCATAATGATTTCACTTACAAAGAATATAATTTGCTAGACTATTTTCATAATGAATGAGAGCTTAGTGATTCAGACATACTTCACCATTCAATAGAAATACGGGGCATCACAACACTGAACTGAGATTCATTAAGAAAAGGCTGCGGATTTTGGCAAAATGATTTCTAGGGTTTTTTTTTTCCTGTGCTTTTTAGATAAAACATGTTCATGTTCAAGTTGACTTAAAGGATTAGTTAGCCATCATGCAAAATTATTATGCATTGCAATTGTTAGCAGCTCAAATGGAAAATTTTATATTTGTGTAATGGTCATGCATTTTCACAGACCACAAACTCAAGTGGAAGGAATGAAACTTTATTTTCTTGTAATGGAACTTAATTTCTATTTCAAGTCTCTCTTCTGCTCAGCAGGAGAAAATTTAATCTTGCCAATTGCAGGTAAATTTAGTTGCATAAGAATTTTCTTAGACAAATTTCCTTGCCTAGAGTGTGTGTTTCCACAGGGATATGGTAAGACAGTCAGGCACTGGGGAAAGCAAGTGTGGTTCTATGAAATAGAAATGGGTCTCCTTCCAGCCTCTCGATACTCTGTCCACACTACGTTGTGGGCTGTACTACTTCCTTCTCAAGGGAGCCCACTGCACACTCACCAGTGTGCAAAAACTCCAGGAGAGATTTTATTCCAAATATTATCTCCTATCCTTTGTTGGTGGCACTGGGAGGGTTGGGTTGCCACTTTGCACCTGTCTGAAAGTCTCTCCATCTGTGTCTTTGAAGTACAAGGATCATCATCCAATATACAGAATAGGAATGTCTTCCCAAAAGAGAAAATATCCATCTCCACCTTCCAGGAAGCCTATTCTTATTGTGATGCAGCCCATAAATGGGCCAGAGGAAAACCTTGTCTGCTTGCTTCTTCCAGCATTCTTTTTCCCGCACTCACCCTTTTTATCCAGCATGGGGCAAGAAGTGGCTTCAGCCTCCTACACTTTATATTCTGTCTGATATGCTTGCTGCTTATGAAGCAGAGCCTGCCCCTTAAGATCTTAGACCTCTTGGAGCTCCAAAGAAACCGGTCCTCTTGCAGAACTCACGACTAAGCTCTAACAAATCAAAAGCCATGGCTGCAAGATGGTCTCTGCACTAAGTTTAGGGAACTTCTTAGAAATTTAAAAGATGAGAATTGATATTTTGCTTTTATTTTTATTTTTTGGTGCTGGGATTAAGCTTATGTCCTGTCCTCATGCTTGCTAAGCAAGTGCTCCACCATTGAACCATAGCCCTAACCCTGAGGATTGATTTTGCTATTTCAGTTGACAATTTGTGCCTTGGTTGGGTGGAAGTTGTCAGGGCAACAGAAACATGCTAGGGGACAAAAATATTTTTTTTGGTTATTTTTAATTACAAATGTGTGTCACAGTAATGTGGGCAATGACTTTGAAGGACATGATAGCTTATATTTATAAAAGTTTGAACTTATTTGAAGATATTTTTAGAAAAATACTCTAAGCAATTATTGAATGCTCTGAGTCACAAGTAATGAAACCTACTCAAGCTTTCACCAATCAAAAAACATGTAGCAAGGACTCTCAAGACACTTCCGCAAGCTAAGTAGAGGTAGGTAGAAAACCATACCGGAACTTTTCTCATTAGGTATCAGAATTCTGTTCATCCTATGTTCTTATGCACCATGGAGGAATGTGCTGCCTCGTTACCTTTATCACCCAAGAAATACAAGTCAGCTTGAGAAACGGACAGTAGTTTCTTTTCATTCCAACCTATCATTTCTAGGGGAGTGACAGGGCCTGCTGAAGCTATTTAGAAAAATTGGCTTAAGAAGAATTACATCAGCTTTTAAAATGTAAGGGTCAAACATATGAATTATTAGTCTTCAGGTCTGATATAACACATACATGTTTCATTGATATTTACATCATATGAACATTTAAAATTGGTAGGCCACCAAAGAGAAATTCAGTGTTGGGGTCTTCAGGGCCCGAGAACCTTAGCATCACTGACCTTGGCCAAGTTCCTTCCTTCCCAAGAACAAATGTTACTGCTTGTAAATTAAGCCAGGTGTTGTTTTGCTTAAGCTCCTGGAACTGCTCCATATGGCATCCTCCCTCCTCTACTCCTTCCCTCCCCCTGGGTGACCCCAAGCTGGTTAAGACCTTGATTGGCCCAAGAAAACTACATCAGTCTATTTAGACCCCTGTACTCCCTAAATAAACTGGAGATGGTGATCACTGAATTGACTCCCAGAGTGTGTTACTTCGTTGTCCGATCCCTCCTCGGCTGTTCCGGGGACCCCGCGGGACAGAGACCCCTACATTCGGCGTCTGAACAGGGACCTGAGGCAATCAGAGAGACCTGAGGTGATCAGGTAAGTGCGGGATCGGACCCCCTTGTCGTCATGGGAAACGTCCTATTCTCAGGAGGTTTCTACGAATCTGAGGGCGAGGGCTTCTCGGTAACTGAGGCTGTCGGCAAAGGCGATGACGACAAAGCTTCTCTTTCTCCTTCTTCTGCTCCCCCTCCGTATGCCGCTGAATCTATCTCGGCTCCTTTGCCCACGTTTGCTGCTTCATCACCCCGCTTCCCCCTCAGCCACCTCCATTCCCTGAGCTCTGGGCTCCCCGCCACACCCTACAGCAGGCCTTTGTAATTCTAATAGGCCTAACTTGCCCAGGGCTCCTTCTCTCCAGGCCTTTCCAGTCAATGTCAACTCCACCCAGCAGAGGCCTTTACAATGGTATCCTCACAATTTCAATACTCTTAAACACTTTAAAAAGGCTGTTAAGGCAGATGGCCCTAGAGGGGCATTTGCTGAACAGCTGCTGGAATCTATCTCCATTGAGTTAAACTGCCCTCAGGATTGGAAGGACTTAGGCCCTGACGCTCTTTCTCCTTCCGCCTATCTTAAGTGGAAGGCCTTTTTCTATGATGAACGTGAACGAGAAGCTGAGAGAAATAAAATAAACAACGCACCCTTCTGGGGCAAGGAGGTGTTACAGGGTGGAGGCCGTTTCAGTGACCCCCAAATACAAGCCAGGATCACAAGTTCTTACTTTGACCAGGTCCGCATGTGGGCCCTTAGGGCATGGCGCAAACTCCCTGCAGAGGGTGGATCTCAGGCTCTGCAAGGCCTTAAACAAAAGGCTGTAGAAGATCTCCCTCAGTTTGTAGACAGGGTCACCAAAGCGGTTGAGAACAAAATTACTGATCAGACTGCCCAGGCCATTGTAATTAAAGAACTCGTCTGGGAAGGTCTTAACAAAGAACATAAAGCTGCCGTTGCGCCTGTTAAAAACAAACCTTTAGAAGATTGGATTGTAGCTGCCCAAGACCTTGGCACAGCCACATTTGAGAGCTCTTTAGCGGCCTCCGCTTTGGCGGCGGCGCTTCAGCCAGCGCTTAAGACAGACTTACCGCCCAGTCAGGCCACTGTACCGGGCTGACTGCTGCTCTCTGCTGGCACTGCGGCCAACCAGGCCACCTTAAAAGAAACTGCCCTCAGTTACCTTCTGTTCCCACTGACTCTAAAGGGCGCCCCTCAACTGTTTGTCCTCCCTGCAATAAGGGATTTCATTGGATGCGAGACTGTAAATCTAAATACTCTGCCACTGGCGAGACTTTAAAGGGCTTGAAGGGTGTGTCCCAGCCCCGACCCCAAGGGAGGAACACTCCTTTTCAAATCAAATGGACATAAAACAGCCTGGGGTCTTTTGGACCATTCCCATGGGTCCCCAAAATAAGCCACATATTCAAATCAAAATTAACAAAAAGATTTTTAGAGGTATTGCTGACACTGGTGCTGATGTTACCTTGTTAAGAGAGGAAGAAATTCCCCTAGACTGGGAGGCAGTTCCTGGCCCACAGGTCACTGGTGTAGGTAGGCTAACTGATAGTAAGTCCTTAAAAGGCCCTGTCATTTGGGAAGATACTGATGGTAACAAGGGGTTAACACAGCCCCTGATAGTGGCTGGTCTCTCTCAAAACTTAAGTGGCAGGGATATTCTGGCAAGTGCTGGAGCAATAATCACTACTGATAAAAAGGCCTTTTATCATAACAGGTTTGAGGAGCAGCTTGCTAACCCCATGCTAAACATCTTTCGAGGGCACCCCCAATCTTAAGGGCCACTGTTTGTTACAACAAATACACCCTTCCTGAGGACTTTAAAGTGTGTCCTATTAAATTACAGTGGACAACGGATACACCCATATGGGTTGAACAGTGACCTATAAGCCAGGTTAAGTTGTCACATTTAAAGGAGCTAATTGATGAACAGCTCAACTTAGGTCATATAGAACCTTACAATACTCCCATATTTGTAATCCAAAAGAAAAATTCAGTTAAATATAGTTTATTACAAGATTTAAGAGCTATTAATGCTACCGTGAAAAAATTGGGTTCTACTCAGCCCGGTCTTCCCCAAACTACTGCTATTCCAGAAGGTTTTATGATAAGAATCCTGGATTTAAAGGATTGCTTTTTCAGTATTCCTCTACATAAAAAAGATAAGGAAAGATTTGCCTTTACTGTTCCTTCTACTAATCATGCAGTGCCAACACGTTATCAATGGAAGGTGTTACCACAAGGAATGAAAAATAGCCCGACCATTTGTCAGATATTTGTTTATCAGGCAGTTAAGCCACTTCTTTCATGGCCTGGATTACATGTTATCCATTACACAGATGATATTCTCATGGCTCACCGAGATTGGGACCACTTACAGCAGGCGAGTCGCATCCTCACAAATAATTTATGCTGCCTTGGCCTTCGCATTGCTCCAGACAAAGTCCAATCAAAGCCTCCCTTCTCCTTTTTGGGTTCCTCAATTTGGCCACACTCAGTCTCTCCTATAGGGCCCACTCTTAATGTCCCTGAGACCTTAACACTTAATGATTCACAAATTCAATTGGGACATATAAACTGGTTACATCCATGGCTAAAGACACCTACCATAGATTTAGCACCGCTCTTTGGTTGCCTCGGAGGCGACACAGATCCTACTTCTGTGCGCTCCCTCCCACCTCAGGCAAAGCAGGCCCTGCAATTAGTTGAACAAGACTTGACTCATTTAAAATTCGCTCACTATTCCCCTGAACGTCCTCTTCATGCTTTGTCTTTACCTCCCCCCCCCCCCCCCCGTTTGCCCACAGGAGTTTTATGGCAGCCCCCGTCTCACATTCTTGAGTGGGTTCATCTCAATATACACCCCTCTACTAAAATAACAGATCCTTCTTGTTCTTTAGCAAATTTACTTCAAAAGATGCGGCTTAAATCCTTGGCTACCTTTGGTTGTGAGCCTGATAACATAATTCTTCCCATGTCTAAGGAGCAACTTGAGTTTTTACTCCAAACTAACATAGATATACAGGTTATGCTTTCAGGGTTCATGGGACAAATAGACAACCACTTCCCCAAATCTAAGTTGTTGCAAACTCTCTCCTCGCTGCCTCTGCAGTACTCTTCTTGTGTCACTAGACGTCCTATACCTCAAGCCACCTTGGCTTTCACGGACGCTCGCTCCACTGGAGGTGTTGCAATCATTTTACAGCCACTCAAAGGGCCCTCTCAACAACATGTCTTCGGTTTCCCTCCTGTGTCCCCTCAATATTTAGAGCTCTTAGCCATCTACAAGGTTTTAGAGCTTTGTTCTGAGCCCCTTAATCTTTTCACTGATAGTCATTATTGTGCTAAATTAGTTCCATTGCTGCCCTTTGCTCATTGTGTCTTTAATGTCTCTAGCCCGATTAATACCTTGCGTACTAGGATTCAGACTCTGCTAGAGAGCTGCTCCTCCCCACTATTTGTCGAACACATTCGAGCACATAGCAAGCTGCCTGGTCCTCTTGCTGAGGCCAATGATATGGTGGATTTTTCTGACCCAGCGCACTGCCTTTTCTGTAACGGAACAGGCCAAACAGCTACATCTTAGGTTCCAACAATCTGCCAGAAGCCTCCGTTTACTTTTTCCAACCCTTCCTATTGAAACGTGTAAACAAATTATTAGAGACTGTCAAAAATGTGCTCCCCTTCTGCCTTTGGGCCCATTACAACCTGCAGGAGTAAACCCAAGAGGACTTAAGTCCAACGCTTTATGGCAAATAGATGTTACTCATCATGTTCCTTTTGGTAAATTAAAATATGTCCATGTCACTAGAAACACCTATTCTGGTTTCCTGGTAGCCTCTGCAGCATCTAGAGAGTCCACTAAACATGCAATATGTCATCTTCTAAAATGTTTTATGATTATGGGTGTCCCACTGTGTATCAAAACTGATAATGGCCCTGCATATAGCAGCAAAGGATTTCAAAGCTTTGCTCCAATTGGAATATTAAACATATCACTGGGATACTCTACAACCCACAAGCTCAAGGTATAGTAGAGCACTGCTATAGAGACTTAAAGTCCCTGTTACTAAAACAGAGGGGGGAATATGCCTGCCCCCATGATGCCTTACACAAGTCGCTATTTATGCTCAATTTTCTTACTTTCCCTAAAGATTCCTCAGAAATGCCTGCCCATACGCATTGGGCCCCATTAACTGGACCTTCTGTGCTGCCTTTAGTGTCCTGGAAAGACATTATATCCAATTCTTGGAAAGGGCCAGGTACATTGTTAACTTCCGGGAGAGGTTTTGCTTGTGTGTTTCCCCAGGATGAACCGCAGCCAATCTGGGTCAACGCCCGGGTTGTCCGTTATGGATGAGATAGAGCCTCATCCTACAAATATGCTTACAAAACAAAATGTCACTGCTTGTGCCAGCACCCCCTATGTATTGTTGGTAGTACTGCCGATATTCTTAATCAGTTAAAAAATGTTTCCCTCCTGGCCAGATTTTTCCCACATGTTGTATGGGTTAATTGTACTGGGAGAAATGTTATTGATTTTATGTTTGATTTTTCCTTACATTGTTCACAGTGGAATGGAAGGTTTAAAAACTCTGGTTGCTAACATCATGGTTTTAATCTATGTGGCAAACCCCCCGGCTTAGGTGTATAATCAGGCTGGTAGTCAGAGATGGGTAAGATTTCTCTACAGTCAGGACAACCTAAGACAGGACACATGCCATTCTGCATGTAGTCCAATGACCGGTAAGTCCTACCGGTGAGGGGAACGACCTAAGGCAGGCACAGTCTCACACCAAGAAAGCTTTGCTTTAAAAAAATAAAAAAGGGGGAGATGTTGGGATCTTCAGGGCCCGAGAGCCTCAGCATCGCTGACCTCGGCCCAGTTTCTTCCTTCCCACAACCAAATGTTACTGCTTGTAAGTTAAGCCAGGTGTTGTTTTGCTTAAGCTCCTGGTACTGCTCCTTATGGCATGCTCCCTCCTCTACTCCGTCCCTACCCCTGGGTGACCCCACACTGGTTAAGGTCTTGCTGATTGGCCCAAGATAGTTTCCTCAGTCTATTTAAGCCCTTGTACTTCCCTACATAAAGTGGAGACGGCGATCACTGAATTGACTCCCAGAGTGTGTTACTCTGTCGTCCGATCCCTCCTCGGCTGTTCCGGGGTCCCCGCAGGACAGAGACCCCTACAGTAGAGAATTTGCAGGATTTAATTTACATAACGCTTGGCCAGAGATGAGGCAAGGTAAGCAGCCTCTGGTAGCCAGGTTCTGCACTTAAGTTTGGCATCTGCATTCCCTTGTCTTCCTGTTTGTACCTGCTTACCTCACACATTAACTTTCCTTGTTCACCCTGTCATCTTCTGATTTTGTGACTCCTGACAGTCCCAGCAAGGAGGCTCCATTTTCAGAAGCAGAATGTTGAAGGAAGGAGGGTTGGCTGAGCTCAGTGAAGTATAAGAATATATAAACAGTAAATTGCAGGGACAAGGGACCCAGATCAGCTGTTACCTCTGCCTGCAGCCCATCTCAGAAGCTGAGAGGAAGGCCTGCCCTCACTGCACACAGAGTAGATTTGTCCTTAAGCCGGGCATGGTGGACATCCCTATAATCCCACCAGTAAGGGAGGCTGAGGAGAATGGTCACAAGTTCTGGCTCTGTCTGGGCAACTTAGTAACATGCTATTTCGAAATTAATTAAATAAATGACACCAATGAACCAAAATATAGTTTAGTGGTAGAGCATTCTTGAGTTCAGTCCTCAGAATCATACCTTAAAAAATTTGTTTATCTCATAGGTTTTGTGTCTTGTTTCCGAAGCCCTCTGGCTGGGAATAACTTTGCCATCAGCACCAGCAAGAAAGGCCTCGCCAAGGCAGGGGTACCCAGGTCTGCAAGTTGTGTGTGAATTAGTCACTAAAGGAACAGAACAGTGCTTGGTGACACTCCCAGTGGAATACAAAAGCAGCGATTCGCCAATAAAATATAAACAGCCAAGTCATGACCCAAGAATAACCACACAGGTGCAAGTCTTGAGCAAATTAAAGCGTCTGATCAATCTACTTCCGTATGTATGTGTGTATACATGTGTTCATACCTATGCATGCATGTGCACACATGCATGTGGAGTATAAGCATAGAGTAACTGTAGAGTCCCCCAAACAGGAAAAATAGGTCAAGCCTATGAATGTCCACATCCAACCTGGGACACTACACAAAAGGATGCCAGTCCTCACCAACCAGGAGACTGGAAAAGATGTAGAAAACCAGGAAAACACACTCAAACATCCAGAGGGCCCTGTAGTTTGAGGTAGTGAACAGAATAAATGTTCTCCTTTCCTCATTTATGGGCAGTACTATTTGTGGATTTGCTTCAGGCCCTGGGAATGCTAGGACAGGCCTGAAAGTCTTTCTCCACCTATTGTTTCAATTCTATGATATGTTGATACTTTCATTTAAAAAATACCCTGCTTTTTAATTCACATAAAATAATTGTACTCAAAAGTTGCCATGAAATTGTCAAATTACAAGCAATGTCTCTGCTTTCATAGACTTCAGTAGTTACTTATTAAGGTCCTTTAGAATTAAAATGTATTTGAGAAAAATGGGATAAGTAGGGAATGGCATATTAATAGGCCTCTAAAGAGAAAACCAGTATAGATATTATGGCTTAAAAATTTCTAATCTCAGTGAAGAGATAATCTGAGAATGGGAACAAAATTTTCCCGGCCCTTCCTAGGACAAAGGACTAATATCTAAAATATACAGAGAACTTACAAAAAAGAAGACCTGATGAAAAAAAAATGAGTAGACACTTTGCTATATATTTAATGTAAACATGGACCATATTATAATCCATGTCTTACATATTGATAATTGGCTTCTTTACCTAATTATCCTAAAAGCAACTAATGCAAAGGTCTGGCTATACTAAAAATGATGATTTTAGTACATCTTATTTAAAAAAACTTTGGCTCAGAAAACTCAGAGAATAAGAGAAAGGAATCTGGTTTTGCTTACAAGAGTTAATTATTTCACTCCTTTAAAAAAGTTCCACTTTACTTGATACTCAATTAAGATTTGAGAAACCCCTAAACTTGAAAATACCCCCCAAAAAGTCACAACTATAATGGATTTAGTTTGCTTTCTTTAGCATTAACCATCTGCCTTGTATGCCCCTAAACTTACAACCCTAACATGAGCTTGAATAACCTGAATGTTTTCCAATGCATTTTAGAGAAAATTTTAATTTCTTCATAATGTAATTTGGTATTTTAATTGGCCATAAATAGCAGAATTAACTTTCATGTCTTATCTGTTAACCTTGCAAAATAATCTAAAGCCATCAGTTTCCTGTACTCTCTGTTGTTAATTCTGATTCAAAAGAAGTGATATGATCATAACCTTTCAAGAAAAAGAAATTTAAATTAGAACAAGAAAACTTATCTTGGATTTCCAAGGAGTGCTAGGGGTCAGCTGGAGAGCTCCAATTTTGTAAATGAGCTAATGTGTACTAACAGAATTCATTTGCAAGAAATCTGACCTTGTTGGAAAATGGTAAAATTCACATGTACATAATATTCATAGTAGTACTTTCATGTATGTAGAGACTAATATTTTTAATTTTTTTATTACAGTAGATAGAATAAGAAAGGTAGCTGTAATCAGTGTGTCTGTTACGGTTTCAAATCCTGCCTTCCAAACTACTAGTTTTGTGGCCTGTGTAAATCAATTTTTTGAACTTCAATTTCTTCCTCTGGATAATAAATTTAAACATTATAAAGATGTGTAAATGCCTAGTCTCCCTTTGGCACATAATAATCACTTTATATTTCCATAAACAACAAATACTTTTATGTTGTATCATTCAAAAGTCATGACACATTTATGGTAAAAGTTATCCTAAATCATGGTCATAAGAGACTACAACTTCAAAAAATCTTTTTTTAAAGCATAAAACAAAGCGTCAAGTCTACTTAGAGTGCCTTCGTAAGCAAAACGTGTATCTATTTAGCAGAAGCAAGGCTTGTCACCATAGTGTGTAAAGTTAGTTTGAAATAGGCTTTTAACATCTGACTTTATATTTTTCACTCAGATTATTGTTCTTAAATACAGATATATTACATTGATTTTTAACTGTTCTATGATATTCATCCATTATATTTTGTCTATTTCCCAGATTATAGATTTGAACATTGGTTGTAGGTATTTATTTCTAACAACTAAAAAAAGATCATTTCTAAGCTACCTCATTTCTAACTGTATTAGCACTATTTTAGACATTATTAATAATCTTTTCTTTGCCGGGACCTATCTTACCAGAATTCCTTGTAAGGAATAAGACAGATGTATATATCCTACTTTAAGATCTTTAAGATACTATATTAGAGTATGTGGTCTGTTAATTTTTCATCCTTAAAAGAAAATAAACTTGTATTTGCTTTGCATTAAAATAAATATTTCTAAAAGCTCGCCTTAGAATTTGGCTATTGTGGTAGGCAGCAAAGCTCCTCTCTAAAATGTCCAAATCCTAATCCACAAAACTCGTGACTATGTCACCTTATATGGTCAAGGGGACTTGGCAGGTGGGATTTAGCAAAGACTCTTCAGATGGGGAGCTTGTCCAGGATTATCTAGGTGAGCCTCAACGCTCTTTAAAATAAGGAGGCAGGAAGGTCAGGTTTAGAGAATCAGTCATCAATGTGATGTACTTGCTGGAGGGAAGGCACAATTAAGAATGCAAATGGATTCTAGAATCAGGGCACAGAATAATGAACTCTTCCTTACAGGGTCTTCAGGTGTATGGTCTTTTTTTTCTTTCCCCATTTTATTGATTTGTATAAGTGCAATACATAAAATTTATATTGATCTTGAGTATTTTGTGCACATGCATATCCTGGCAAAATTACAAATCCTTTCCCTCTTTCTTTTTGACCCTCCCACTCCCTTCTGCTGCCCTCCAGTTCCCATTATTCCCCACATTAAGTCCTACGAAGTAATTGTAATCTAGGTTTCTCATATCGGAGAAACCATCGGATATTTCTTTACCTTCTGCTTCTTAGTCACTTCAGTAAGCACGATGGTCTCGAGTTGCCTCTATTTACCTACAAAAGCCTCCTCCAACCTGTCTTTATAGATGAGTAGTTTTCCATTGTGTATAAATACCACAGTTTGTGTATCCATTGGTCTGTTGGTGGGTATTTTG